>MJUU01037696.1:23443-34806 GCA_002080025.1 Modiolus philippinarum
TGATGAAAATGACACTTTGTATCAGTATATGTATATGTACTTGTAAGATGTGCAGCCTTTATATATGTAATTGAAAGCATGAACTATATGTCAACACCAGTGGCCTAGGAATATCCATATTTTTATTTCGGACCTAATTTAGCATGTAACTCTGAAGAACTTCATGTTTTGTTTGTATGATACCAAAAGGGACCATTTTAAATTTGCTTAGAATTTATTTTAATTTTTTGTATATGCTAGTATAGTTTTGGCTGCTAGGTATAGAGGAATAAGTCATTAAGCATTACACTGGTTGAAATTTGTCAATAAATATTTGTTTTAACTTTTCGCAATGCTGCAGTGTATTTTATATACTAATATGTTTGTCGCGACAAGTCAGGGAGGGGTCAACTTTTTTCGCAAATATGACAAATGACAAAAATTTTAATCTTTTCAAAATTTTCATTCAGTTTGAAAAGTTAAAGTATATATAGGCTTAAAATGTGGATTACAATCCACTTTTTCTAATTTTAATACACAAAATGCATCAATACACCAAATTTAATTTTAAATTTTGAAATCTGAAGCCCAAACTTTACAAACTATGGTAATAAATTGTGGCCTTCTGCAGCTGAAAAAGCAATTATTTCTAAATATATGCAGTGAAAATATAAGTTGGTGCCAGGTTTAAAAAATAAAAGACTTATTTGTCAATTTAATAAGATGAATAGTTCATTTCATAAGATTTTAGACTGTGTAGATGGGTATTTATCAGGCCATGAGGTCAGTTTAACTTATCACACTGCTGACTTAGTACCAAATTTGCATTTGCAGTACATGTACAAGAGGATAGCTGTAAGTAAATCAGATATCCAACCAATTAAAAGCTTTTTTACTTCATTCAAATCTGATTCCTAGCCATTTTGGATTCCTGGCCAATTTAAGGCATACTGTAAACTATGGAGTGGTCATTTGTTTTTAAACATGGAATTTCAATGTAAACATTACATTGCAGACAGAAGTCAATGATTTAATGTACCATAGATACTCTGAGCTGTATTTCTCTGAATCACTGTTACAATTGCTATGCTTAAATGCAGTCATAATACCAAAACAGCTGCTACCATGCATTTTATAGTATGTTTGAAATTGGTGCCATGGTGGTAACAACCAGTCAAATTTGTACCCTAGGTTAGGCATTTGAATTTCAATGCGAGGTCAAGGTTAAAAGGACAGTGTAAATGTTCTTTATTGAATTAAGTTCAGAAATAAGTACATTGTAATCTTGCACCAGGAGGCAGTTACATGTACACTGGATGTTTGCTCAATGTGTCCTCCTATAGGTAGCACGGCACAGTTTCTAAACAGAATTGGTTTTTCCCTTTTGTGTACTCAAGATTGTATAGAGGTATTAATACTGAAAGCAGAGTTTTAATTGGTAATTAAATATTATATTCCTGTTGTATTTTTTAAAAATAGACATATTATCTATGATTAAGATAATATGAAAGAAATTTTCATGTGAACTTTAGGCCCTATCAAGTTAATTTGTAGATTCTCATCCACCTGTAACAAAAAATTCAGGGTGGGTGGGAGTGTTTTATTTTTAATTTTTTACTGATTTTCACTAAAATTGATAGAATTTAAAAAAAAAAAATTTTGAATAATTGAAAATAAAAAAAAATATTGAGCTCAGAAAAAATGGAGCGGGTGGAGATGAGAATCTATTAATTAATTTGATGTGGCCTTATTCATGGAAATTATTTTTTTTAGAATTATTGGTAATATGCCCTTCAATGCAACATAGAACGCAAGTGAACTGACGGGCAGTACATACCTTCTACTTTAATTAGAGGCTCTTAAGGGAATTGGTCATGACTATATTTCACTGGTATTTTTTTTTGCTCTAGATGAGAGCATACTACAATATCCTAGTGGAATGTTATGAATGGGTGAAAATCTTGCAAATGTTACTATTGTCGCGTATGGAAAAGAAACTGTAACATGCTACATGTATCTGTAGGTGAAAATGCAAGATTGCCATATATTAACTTGGTATCATTCAATCATACTTTTTTATGCTCAGTTTATGGATTTTACTGATTAATTGAAGAATATAAATCAAAACATCAAATGAGAGCTAAGAATTATGGAAAAATTGCTGACTCAGCAAATTTTGACTTTTTGGATATGCTTGTATAGTTTTGACTGCTGGGTATAGCAGAATCAGTCAATGAGCATTATACTGGTTGAAATTTGTCAAAAAATATTTGTTTTTACTTTTCACAATGATTTGGTGTATTATATATGCCAATATGTTTGAGGCGACAAGTCAAGTAGTGGTAAACTTTATTCGCAAATATGACAAATGACAGAAATTAAATTTTTTTCAATATTTTTATTCAGGTTGAAAAGTTAAGGTATATATAGGCTTAAAATGTGGATTACAATCCACTTTTTCTAATTTTATTAAACAAAATGCATTAAAATACCAAATTTGATTTTAAATTTTGAAATCTGAAGCCCAAACTTGACAAATTATGGAAAAATAAATTGTGACCCTCTGCAGTTGAAAATGCAATTCTCTTATGATATGTCAAGTTTAAACCGCTTTTGACCCGTTGGATAAATTTTCTTTATTCAACGTATGTTGAATAAAGCCCCGTGCTATTTCCCGCCAAATCTATTCGGAATACAGTTCTCGGTGTTTATCATTGATCATTAGAGAAAAAGATTACACCACTTTATCCCGATTATTACCATATTTTATCCACTCTCGATAGTTAAATTTAAAATGCAATTATTTCTAAATATATGCAGTGAAAATATACAAATGTATGTTTGTGCCAGGTTTAAATAAATAGAAGACTTATTTCTCATTTTAATGAGATGAAGAGTTCATTTCATAAGATTGGTATTTATCAGTCCATGGGGGTCAGTTTAACTAATCACACTGCTGACTTAGTACCAAATTTGCTCTCATAGTCATAGAATATTTACAGGGAGATAACTGCAAGTAAATCAGATATCCAACCAATTAAAAGCTTTATTAAATCATTCAAATCAGATTCCTGGCCATTTTGGATTCCTGACCAATTTAAGGCATACTGTAAAGTATGGAATGGTCATTTGTTTGGAAACATGGAATTTCAATGTAAACAATCATTGCCAAATTTTGGTCTTTTTTAAGTAAAATCTCCAAAATGATAAGAGATAGATGATAAAATAAATTGGAGAAAATTTTATACCTTTGAGATCTACATTAAATTCATTGGTCAAACACTTTTGGATCATAGGTTTGGACCTACATGTATGGCTCTAAAACCTCTTCTCGAGGTCCGATTTTAGGGTTTTTAAAAAACTTTTAAAGATATAATGAAACTATATACAGAAAAAATGTTCAGTACAATATGGCTAACTAAATGAGGTCAAGGTCAAAGATTCAAGGTCCCTAGCAACAACAATATTTGTCATGAAAGTCCCTAGCAACCGTATCCACAAATCATTATAATGTTGTAAAGAGGAAAGAAATGACATTGCCCACCGGAAGTGACTTTCCTGTCCTTAGCAACAAGCTTATTATCGAAAAAGGTCCTTAGCAACCACTAAACAAAAGCCTGAATAAGTTCACAACTTTTACTTACATCACATTTTTGACTGAAATAGATAACAAAATAAAACTCTTACATCAAATGATGGTGAAAACTGGTGAAAGACCTTGCAATTGTTCTCTGAACAATTGACTTTTTAATTAAGGTCTTTCACCACAGTGAAAGACCTTACTGATATTCTTCGGATTATTAAGGTCTTTCCCGTTTGAGACGGAAAGACCTTTCTGTATTTCTTCTGTTTATTATTATTCTTTTTTTTCCGCCGTTTGTTTTTTTACTTTGCCAAAAACAGTTCGCGAGATATCGTTTTGATACTTTATGCAATAAACCAATTAGCGAAAAGCTATTTCGATATAAGAGCCGAAAACTTTTTTCATAACAGAGTTATCTCCCCGACTGCCGTTTTTCTTGTTATCAGTTAAACTCAGAAACCGTAACCGATATCAAAATTCTGAATGGGGGAAATGTTTCTTTCATCCTCAGGATGATTTGTCATGCAAAAAAATTTTTTGGGGTCGCGACCCCGGTTACGCGTTTTTGACCCCTAATTTTGTCGATTTCTCAAAGTTATCGGAATTTGATTAAATTTAGTATCCAGGTAGCCTAAATGACCCTGATTACAAATCTGGGGTAAAAAAAAAAATTTTCGTCCGCCATTTTTAAAATGGCCACCATTTGAAATTTTGTAATCGCAATATCTCGGAAACGATAAAAAATTTCTGAAAACATTATATTGCAAAAATGTTCCTCTCATTGAGATCTATATTTTGTTCAATTGAACAAAAACTCTCCGATGAACCTTTTTTGAGTTATAGCCCTTGACGCGTTTCGGTAAATCGGTTTTTTGCGAATAACTTTTAAACGCTTACAGATAATATAGTAAACATATATGTTAAAAGTGATCAGCATGAAAAGACCTTCAATTTGAGTACAGGTTGAAGGTCATCGGTGACCTTTGACCTTGAGCTTTGACCTTGTTATCAGATGAACTCGGACACCGTAATAGATGGCTGAAAAAGTATATCAGCAAAAATGTTCATCATGTCAAGGGCTACATTTGTCTCATTTGGACCGAAGCTCTCCGATGACTCCCTGAAGAGTTATTGCCCTTGACGCGTTTGAGAAATCGGTGTTTTGCATATAACTTTTAAACCTTTACAGATAGTATGGTCATGTAACATATGAAATTAATCAGCAAGGAGAGACCTTCAATTTGATCCCAAGGTCAAAGGTCATCAAGGTCATCGGTCAAGGTCATAGCCAATTTTTACGTTTTTTTTATCGTAAAATCTTTAAAACGATAAGAAATGGCTACTCTAATATATTGGAGACAATGTGCATCTCATTAAGATGATTTTAAACATGTGACATGACAAAACATAACACTAAACGCAACATTGACTGGGAAAGACCTTGCAATTGTTCTCTGAACAATTGTCTTTTTAATTATTATTTTTTTTTTAAATATTTTTCTTCCGCCGCAACCGCTGTAAAAAAACTACGCGACATATCATTTCGACTCTTGGTGTCCTGAATCGATATCACTGCGGGACTTCAAAACTCAGTCAAGCATATCGATCTATTTTTAGTAACGGAGTTATCTCCCCTAACACGGTTTATCTTGTTAGCAGATCTCCTCATAAACCGTAACCGATATCAAAATTCTGAATGGGGGAAAATGTTCGATTCATCCTCAGGATGATTAATCACGCAAAAAAACTTTTTTGGGTCGCGACCCCGGTTACGCGTTTTTGACCCCTTAATATGCAAATTTCTCAAAGTTGTCTGATTTCCACCAAATTTGGTTTCCAGGTAGCTCTCATGGTCCCGAATACAAATCTGGGATAAACAGAAATTTTTTCGGCCGCCATTTTAAAATGGCCGCCATTTGAAATTTTGTTATCGCAATATCTCGGAAACGATAAAAAATTTCTGAAAACATTATATTGCAAAAATGTTCCTCTCATTGAGATCTATATTTTGTTCAATTGAACAAAAACTCTCCGATGAACCGTTTTTGAGTTATAGCCCTTGACGCGTTTCGGTAAATCGGTTTTTTGCGAATAACTTTTAAACGCTTACAGATAATATAGTAAACATATATGTTTAAAGTGATCAGTAAGAAAAGACCTTAAATTTGAGTACCAGGTTGAAGGTCATCGGTGACCTTTTACGTTGACCTCTGACCTTGTTAGGGGATAAACTCAGAAACCATAAAAGATGACTGAAAAAGTATATCAGCAAAAATGTTCAGCATGTCAAGGGCTATATTTGTTTCATTTGAACCGAAGCTCTCCGATGACTCCCTAAAGAGTTATTGCTCTTGACGCGTTTCGGAAAATGGGTTTTCACATATAAGTTCTTAACTGTTACAGATAGTATAGTCAAGTAACATATCAAATTAATCTGTAAGAAGAGACCTTCATTTTGAGCACAAGGTCAGAGGTCATCAAGGTCAGAAGTCAAGGTCATAGCCAATTTTTGGGCTTTTTTTCAGTAAAATCACCAAAAAAGGTAAGAGATAGGTGATTAAATGTAGTTGAAAAAGTTCAAAACTCTTGTTTACATCATATTTTCGAAAGGGATTGACAATAAAATCAAAATAATAACATGTTATCATGACGAAAACTGGTGAAAGACCTTGCAATTGTTCTCTGAACAATTGACTTTTTAATTAAGGTCTATCACCTCAGTGTGAAAGACCTTACTGTTATTCTTCGGATTATTATTAAGGTCTTTCACCACAGTGAAAGACCTTACTGATATTCTTCGGATTATTATTATTTTTTTTATTCTTTTTCTTCCGCCGCAACCGCTGTAAAAAAACTACGCGACATATCATTTCGACTCTTGGTGTCCTGAATCGATATCACTGCGGGACTTCAAAACTCAGTCAAGCATATCGATCTATTTTTAGTAACGGAGTTTTCTCCCCTAACACGGTTTATCTTGTAAGCAGATCTCCTCATAAACCGTAACCGATATCAAAATTCTGAATGGGGAAGATGTTCGATTCATCCTCAGGATGATTAATCACGCAAAAAATTGTTTTGGGTCGCAACCCCGGTTACGCGTTTTTGACCCCTAAATATGCAAATTTCTCAAAGTTGTCTGATTTCAACCAAATTTGGTTTCCAGGTAGCTCTTATGGTCCTGATTACAAATCTGGTATCAAAAATTTTTTTTCGGCCGCCATTTGAAATTTTGTTATCGCAATATCTCGGAAACGATAAAAATTTTATGAAAACATTATATTGCAAAAATACTCCTCTCATTGAGATCTACATTTGATTCAAAAGAACAAAACCTCTACGACAAACCGTTTTGAGTTATAGCCCTTGACGCGTTTCGGTAAATCGTTTTTTTTGCGAATAACTTTTAAACTCTTACAGATAATATAGTAAACATATATATCTAAAGTGATCAGTGCGAAAAGACCTTCAATTTGAGTACCAGGTTGAAGGTCATCGGTGACCTTTGACCGTGACCTTTGACCTTGTTAGCGGATACACTTGGAAACTGTAACAGATAGCTGATTAAATGTAATGGAGAAAATGTTCATCTTCACGAGACGCAACTTTGTTACATTTGGTCCAAAGAGATTCGACGACTCTTTGTATGAGTTATTGCCTTTCAAAGATTTTGAGTTACCGTTATTGCTAAATACTCCCAAACGATAAGTGGTAGAGACCTGAAACCTTCACCAATGTTGATGGCAAGACTTGACCTCTCAAATGATGTCAAGGTCAAAGGTGAATTGTGACCTTGACCTTTGACCTTGAACCTTGTTCGTGGATAAACTCGAAAACTGTAATAGATAGCTGATTAAATGTATTGGAGAAAATGTTAACTTTATTAAGATCTACATTTGGTACATGGGTCCAAAATAATTGGACCATTGGTTTTGGACCTACGGCCCAAAAACCATTTTTTGAGGTCCGATTTAAGGGTTTTTTGCTTATATCTCAAAAACTATTAAAGATACAATTAAACTATAGGAAGATAAAGTGTTCAGTTC
Source organism: Modiolus philippinarum (assembly GCA_002080025.1). NCBI lineage: Eukaryota > Metazoa > Mollusca > Bivalvia > Mytilida > Modiolidae > Modiolus > Modiolus philippinarum. The sequence continues at coordinate 31,052 of MJUU01037696.1, forward strand.
AATATGGCCGACAAAATGGGTTCAAGGTCAAAGGTCAAGGTCCTTAGCAACAACGTTATTTGCCATGAAATTCCTTAGCAACCATATGCAAAAAAAAATTTATAATGTTGTAAAGAGGAAATAAATGACGTTGCCAACCGGAAGTGACTTTCACAACCAGCAAAAGTACAGTTTCCTATTTGTCTTTGTTAATAATTAGGGAGGGGAACATTTTGGTTTGAATCTCGGATCACATTCATATCTTTCCGATGCGGTGAATTATTATTTTCCTGAACAATTATCCGGTTTTCGTTGTTCATCACGTTTCATTCCCCTAGACTAAGATATTCCCTGATCATAACGAAAGAAATTTTTGACATTTAACGCTGTTTTAGTAATAACTACAGCTGTTATGTAGGTACAGCAACTTCACTGTAATACTGGAATACTCTCTTGATACTGAATATGTGCATATATTTGAAATTAATCACCAATTTCAGTATTTAGATTGGATATTCAGTGCTTCCATAACATGAAGAACAATACCGGTAGATGTACATAGAATGCAGTCTTCATATGAAATGTAAGTACAACAAAATACTAGGACATTTAATTTTCGTGGGGATGCTCGACCTGTGCACATTTTTTGTGATACAGTACGAAAATATTAAACACGTTCATTAATCATTTTTCGAAACACCAAAAATGGAATAGTTTTGTAATTAGTTTCAGGCACAGAAACCAAATTAGGTTGTATCGACAGACCCTATCATGCAAAAAAAAAACTCAGAATATAGACTTGGTTATGCTAAAATATTTGTTATTGTTTTACAAATATTTGTATACACAGATCCTCACACCATGTACACCTGGGAAATATTAACATTCAATTATAAGACTAGGATATGCATGTTTATCATAGGGTCCTGAAGCGGGGTTTCAGTATTTCTTTTCAAGATCATCCAGCCTTCCAACAGTCAGGCCCAATGTCAGTCTGGCCTTGTCACAATCAGGCGTTGGTAAATCCGGCCTTGGTCTATCCATCCCTGTATTTTTGATTGATACTATAACAGGTTGGGGATTATCCTCAAGTTTGAGTATTATACCCATTTTCAGGTATAACCCCTAAAAACAGGTATCAACTTACAATGTAAACATTTGTCAAACAATCAGTTGACTATAGTTTATGCCTGAAGGCCAATCAAGTGTGGGCTAACCATGACCGAGTACAAGCTCACTTCTATTGTATATTTTTTGTCATCACTCAAGATGTCAAAAGGGTCAATTATTTCTTTTATGACTGAGACTGGTTGGTCAGAACATCAGATTGGAATACAAAAGAATTCTCAGTTATCTATAGGGGAAAAAAGTTGACAATAATTTTATCTTTTTGAGAGGGAAAGTTATTCTTTGGATGTCGGTTGATGTGAATATTTATTACAGAATATGCCCTTTTGTAGTTTTGATACTTAATTATCTAACAAACAGCTGAAACCCTTGAAATCAAAGACCAACCTATACCCCATTTTTAGGTATTATACCAATAATCAGGCATAATACCCATATCTGAGGATTGTCCCCAACCTGTATAACGATGTTTTGTTTGTTTTGAGATAGAAAGATCTTGTACTGAGTATGACAAATATAAAAGGACCAAGCGTACAAATGTATGTTGTACGTTGCACGAACACAACCCTTAAACAGCCTGATTTTGTTAATTTACTTATATTCTGTCTACTTTGACAAATATTCAATATAGTAATGATTTTTCAGCTTTTTTATACCTTTTCACCTGATTTTATTTTGAAAGTGCTTTCATGGTTCTATTGATCATTAATTTTTGGTTGTGTAATACATGCAGACCTCAACTTATTTGTTATAACTTCACTTGATGAAAATGACACTTTGTATCAGTATATGTATATGTACTTGTAAGATGTGCAGCCTTTATATATGTAATTGAAAGCATGAACTATTTGTCAACACCAGTGGCCTAGGAATATCCATATTTCTATTTCGGACCTAATTTAGCATGTAACTCTGAAGAACTTCATGTTTTGTTTGTATGATACCAAAAGGGACCATTTTAAATTTGCTTAGATTTTATTTTAATTTTTTGTATATGCTAGTATAGTTTTGGCTGCTAGGTATAGAGGAATAAGTCATTAAGCATTACACTGGTTGAAATTTGTCAATAAATATTTGTTTTAACTTTTCGCAATGCTTCAGTGTATTTTATATACTAATATGTTTGTCGCGACAAGTCAGGGAGGGGTCAACTTTTTTCGCAAATATAATAAATGACAAAAATTTTAATCTTTTCAAAATTTTCATTCAGGTTGAAAAGTTAAAGTATATATAGGCTTAAAATGTGGATTACAATCCACTTTTTCTAATTTTAATAAACAAAATGCATCAATATACCAAATTTAATTTCAAATTTTGAAATCTGAAGCCCAAACTTTACAAACTATGGTAAAAAATTGTGGCCTTCTGCAGTTGAAAATGCAATTATTTCTAAATATATGCAGTGAAAATATAAGTTGGTGCCAGGTTTAAATAAATAAAAGACTTATTTTGCAATTTAATAAGATAAATAGTTCATTTCATAAGATTTTAGACTCTGTAGATGGGTATTTATCAGTCCATGGGGTCAGTTTAACTTATCACACTGCTGACTTAGTACCAAATTTGCATTTGCAGTACATGTACAAGAGGATAGCTGTAAGTAAATCAGATATCCAACCAATTAAAAGCTTTTTTACATCATTCAAATCTGATTCCTAGCCATATTGGATTCCTGGCCAATTTAAGGCATACTGTAAACTATGGAGTGGTCATTTGTTTTTAAACATGGAATTTCAATGTAAACATTACATTGCAGACAGAAGTCAATGATTTAATGTACCATAGATACTCTGAGCTGTATTTCTCTGAATCACTGTTACAATTGCTGTGCTTAAATGCAGTCATAATACCAAAAAAGCTGCTACCATGCATTTTATAGTATGTTTGAAATTGGTGCCATGGTGGTAACAACCAGTCAAATTTGTACCCTATGTTAGGCATTTGAATTGCAATGTGAGTTGAAGGTCAAAAGGACAGTGTAAATGTTCTCTATTGAATTAAGTTCAGAAATAAGTAATCTTGCACCAGGAGGCAGTTACATGTACACTGGATGTTTGCTCAATGTGTCCTCCTATAGGTAGCACGGCACAGTTTCTATACAGAATTGGTTTTTCCCTTTTGTGTACCCAAGATTGTATAGATGTGTTAATACTGAAAGCAGAGTTTTGATTGGTAATTAAATATTATATTCATGTTGTATTTTTTTAAAATAGACATATTATCTATGATTAAGATAATATGAAAGAAATTTTCATGTGAACTTTATTCATGGAAATTATTTTTTTTAGAATTATTGGTAATATGCCCTTCAATGCAACATTGACCGCAAGTGAACTGACGGGCAGTACATACCTTGTACTTTAATTAGAGGCTCTTAAGTGAATTGGTCATGACTATATTTCACTGGTATTTTTTTTTTTATTTTGCTCTAGATGAGAGCATACTACAATATCCTGGTGGAATGTTATGAATGGGTGAAAATCTTGCAAATGTTACTATTGTCGCGTATGGAAAAGAAACTGTAACGTCCTACATGTATCTGTACTTGAAAATGCAAGATTGCCATATATTAACTTGGTATCATTCAATCCTACTTTTGTATGCTCAGTTTATGGATTTTACTGATTAATTGAAGAATATAAATCAAA
>MJUU01037697.1:4452-25186 GCA_002080025.1 Modiolus philippinarum
CTTTGACATTTAACACAATCTGGGCACACAGAAGCTATAGTTTGTCGTCATATAAGGGGGGGGGGGTTGATGCATCATTAAACCTGGTTTAACCCACCATTTTATTTATAAAATGCCCGTTCTAAGTCGGGAATATGACGGCTTGCCAAAAATGTTCAGTGTAGGATTGCGTTTCCCTGATTCAGTCGAATGTTATACGGATTTTCCTTACTGGTCTCCTCCTTTGATCGATTCGGACTTTTGTTGTCACTTTTATTTATGCTGTTAAAGTCGTATTTGTTCTCTTTTTGACAACTGAAACAAAAATCGCTTGCATTACAGAGTACATAATTAATACTAGGTTTGGGTACCCATAGACCGGTTTAACCCTACCGCTAGCTGTCGCTGGTGCCGGTACCAAGTCCGGCTATCCCGAGTTCCTATCGTTGTTTATGTTTGTCATTTGTCATTTTATTGTTTTTCGTGTGCAGTTCCCTGGTGAATTGTGGCATGTGATTGTAATGTTCGGCCATTGTAAGTGTTTCCTGTTATCTTTGCTTCTTTAACTGTTGTATTTCTGTACTTAACTCTAGGGCAAGTTGGTTGTAGTTACCAGATACCGTCAACACTGACATGTTTGTTAATTCAATGTTTGCACTTAAAGTTTTTTTGTCAAATTTGGCATTGTGTTGTCCTTGATATATTATGTTAACTTGAAATAGCGCTTTTTTGGTCTACGATTCTCTCCCTTCATCTTACATTTATTAGTTCAGTATACTTTATTCCGAATTTGTTAAAGTATTACGGCTGAAACTAGCATACAATTTCGATATCGTTTATTCCAAAATTCTTTGTTAATCCAAAACAATTTTGTAAAAAATAAATCCAAGAATTATAATAATTTCATCAGACGTTGACGGAAAAGAACCTATTTATCCAAACGTTGACGGAAAAGAATCTATTTATCCTAACGTTGACGGAAAAGAACCTATTTATCTTACCTTAAGGCGTTCACTTTAATAAAACCACCTGCATCTGTTGGCTCATAGTCCCCCTGTACGTCCATGCTGAAATATTTAATGAGAATTCTAATGTTTGGTCTCTTTTCAAGGATATCATGAACGTTTAAAACATCAATAAATGAAAACCTTTCAGTTCTTAGTTTGATCTTATTACCTAAGATTGATCTTATTACCTAGACATTTTTCTGATATATAATATTTTACGTTTAAACTCACCATTTATGATAACCTATATTTTAAAAGGGATATAAATTTAAATTGTAGAGGTTTGAACTTCAAAACATATTTCAGTATGAAAAAGAATTAAAAAAACCAAGTGATGTGATAAACGGTTTTAGTCTTTAAGATTTAACATTCTTGCTTTGCAAGTATTTCATTGCCGTGCCTGTAGTTTGTATAGCTATTTTGTCAACAGAGCGAAATTACTATCTCAAAAACTTATACATCAAGGGCATGTTCAGTTACTGTTGCAATTGTCACTACATAAGTTTTACGGTCGTCACCACGACTTGACAGGCCATTACAATGTTTCTGTTTCATAAATGAGAACAGATATTTTTGGATAGATCCAGAGTTTGTTACCGGATTGACTTACACCGACTGTGACAAAACCGGACCTTTCACTAGCAGTGTGACGGGTGCCACATGTGGAGCAGATCATGCTTACCCTTCCGGAGCACCTGATGATACCTCAGTTTTTATAGGGGTTCCCACTGCTAGTGCTTTACTTTTGTGGCGTTTTTGTTCATTCTGTTTATTTGGTTTGTATTTATCATACTGTCTCAATTCGTGTTGCTGTGAATTGCCGTGATGTTGGATTGATGATTTTAGAATTTCCCCTTTCCTTTTCTTTCTTCGTTATTCGTTTGCCGATGTATTCATTGCCGCTGGGAAACATCGCAGTCTGTAAAAAAACGTGCTTTTGTCTTGATGAGTGCCCTGTGGTTCTTCATATGTTGTTATTGTCATTGTTAGTCTTTTTGTCGGTCAACAGATGACAGCAATTGAAAGGACACTTTGTCATTTATTTAATGTTTCTTGATGATCCCGCATCCAAGACCTAGGGCGCAGATGAAGCTATGTAGCGTTGTTAGACATCTATCAATACATTCCACTCTAACCGGTGCTAGTGGATGTCTTGAATTTACTTTGAGGTATGAGCAAAGCTCATTGTTGACAGCCTCATGGTGACTTCAAGATGAAGAACAACAATGAAACCGATTTTCCATTAATTGGTGCTACAATGCATTTGTAGAGATTTATTCTCATGTGTACTGTATTAACTCCATATCCTTTAAATGATTATTTAGCTCTTTGTATTACGTTTTAACTTTCAAAAATAAACCGTTATATGTTACCTTACAAGTTCCTCATTATACAGTGACATTGGTGATGATCGCCCCAAAACATAAACACCGCCTTTATATATCTTTAACCGAACCGTTCCTGTAACGCCAATTTGGCTGTTCTTTATACAACTGCGAGTAAATTCACATTCTGGGCTGAACCAAAAACCTTAAAAATAATACATCAATTCGTCAATTTTGAATTAGGAAGTATTTTATTATGTTATCATCCTTATAATTCTGATTATCATGCGGATTGGTCCATTTGATAATATTACATACTCATTTAAATATCTATGATCTGATTTGTTCAAATCGTGTCACATGACGTTTGAGATTTCGCTGGGTCAACCGGCTAGTGTTGGATCGCATAGGAAGGTCAACCGGTGAACAAGAAAATTCGATATAATATAACCGTTACCACCCTAGATAGTGTGTGACCATGCGGTTTCTCTCCCCTCGAAATTTAGGTCACCTTCGATCAAGCTCTCGGGTGACCTTAATATCTCGGGAAGAAAAACCGCTGGGTCACACACTATCTAGGGTGGTAATTGTATAAGGCTAACACCTGGTAGTGGTTGCATAGAGATATATCCTTTATTATATCCTCTGTATATAATAACAAAGAGATGAAAACTTCGTCTTAAAATCAGGAATAACATTTCAGTACGTCAGAAGATATATGAAGTTCTTTTTTAAATTTGCTTTGAGTTTGGTTGTGTATACTTTATCATATAATTTCTTTACGGATTATTGAAGTACATGCAAATCCTTAAGCAGAGTTTTCCGTTACTTTTTTCGAAATCAAATGTGTTTTGTTTCCAGTAAGTTTTGATGTAAGTCCACATGAAAATTAAAATTTGTTCCAACTACAGTCTCTTGCTATTTCTGTTGTTTGTTATATTCTAGAATACATGCACTGGAAATATAAAAAATAAAATAACAATTAAAGGTCGTCGAAAAACGAGAATCTATTTATTACACGCAGAAAAAAAATGTTGTTGAGAGTAATTAAATGAAAATAAGAAAAACAATAAAAATATGTTTTATGCTTTAATCAATTCCCTTACTTTCATAAGTGAAACTTCGAAATTCTATTGAAAATTTTGCCGAAGGCAAATTGTTATAAATAGATGCAACTTTGTGAATTTCGCGTGTGCTTCTTGTTCAGTATAAAGTCAGATAAATAAAATCGTACCTCTATACACTTGCTCAGCAAATTTTACATCAAGATCTCTCTTAATTTTTCTGACTTCCTAAAAAAATCACACGTGTTTTGAATTCTTTGACATAATAATAATATTAACATATTTTTTTAGTTTATTACAAGTTAAGCAAAAATAAGATATAGTTTCTGTCGTTTTGATGTTTCTGTGATTAGATATTAAACAACTACTTTCTCGACTAGAAGACAATACTAGCAATTGATATTTAAATAAAGTAAGTGAGAACCGAACAGTCAGTCTTAAAAGAACAATCCAAGGACAATGGCAACGTCGAAAAAACGAAGAAACGAAGACATAACATGAGCACGGCACAGAAAAGAAAATGAAGACACGCACATATACATAAATGAACAACACGGTCGCAATAAAAACCATGGGTGACATCAGGTGCACCAGTAGAGTAAGCATCTCCTGCTTTTTATAAGACATCTTATAAATATGAGATGTTTGTCATTCATTAAAGTTTTACGTTGTCCATCTATGTTTTCTTCGATGTTCTATCCCCAATTGTAATCAAGTAATTTTTTTTACCCTAATTTAATTTTTTAACTTTCTTTTTTTTTATAAATCTTAATTCTACCAAAGACTTTGTCATCCATTAATGATGCGTAATGTTTAACACTAGTATTCATCTGTCAATTATTTTACTTACTCGATCCATCGTAAAAACTTCAATATCAATATGGGCTGCTAACAATATTGCACCAGCAGGAGTCTCGTACACTCCTGCAATAGACATTAAATACATACTCGTTCAAGGCTTATGATTTAAATAAAGAAAATGTAATATATTGTTAATATGTAGGTTTAGATAACTAGCATCAAGGGTAGATTGGTTGATTGTTTTTAAAAGCCAATTTCAGCAATATTTTAAGACTCAGTAAATAGAACAAAACTAAGTTATCTTTTATAATTTGTTAATCCTCTGGTGTAGGTTTCACTTTGTGTCAGATTTGAAAGAGGATGATTGAATCCAGTATAATGGAAAGGTACTTTGTACACCTTGACCAGAACATCATGCGAAAACTTTGAACAAGTGGACTCAAACAGAAAGTAAATTGCCACCTGTTTCCTTGAAAAAATATATTGTTATTGTGTTAAAGGATAACCAAAACTTAACCCGCAAAAATGTCTTACAAAAATGTGATTTCTAACAATGGCTGTATATACCGGTTGAAAACGCAAGACCGTCTGTCATATTAGTTATAATTATTCAAAGACAAAGACAACACATATCACAAAGAAAATACAAGGGATTGAGAAACAATCTATCTTCCCTTATGTTTTACCATTTTTTCTTCATATTTATAAGCTTAAAATAAAGTCTAACCTCTCGACTTCATTCCTATAAAACGGTTTTCTACAATGTCAACCCTGCCAACACCATGCTTCCCTCTGAAATTAGAAATAATTGCCAACATGCTCTGACATGGCAATAATGAAAACATATTTAAAGCCTTGATATGTTTCATATACATTATGCAGCTCTCTTGCATTAATATAATGGTAATAATACTGTTTCCAGTTTCATTTGATGGGTTAATTAAAGTTTGTGAAAAGAATTCCAAATCCTCTTCATTTTGGAGTTTTGGTAAGATTTAAGTTCAAGTTAGTGTGATTATATACAAGATTCTTTATATATACAGTCCACCAAAAGTTGAACATCACCTTACTTTTTACATGTACATCATTTTTGAAGCTGCATGGAGGTAAGACGATTTGGTTCAAAATACTATAAATGAGATTATTTTGATATTTGGATGTCAAACTTTAATCATGCTTCATATTTGTGTCTTTATGTGAAAAGTTATGAAATTATGCACAACCAAATTTAATGACAAAATGTGTTAGCTTTGAACAGAAAAATAAGTTTCAGTTTAATGCATGAATCCTGATTGAAGATCATTCTGGTTGTTCTTGATACAAAGGTATAACAACAATAAACATTCCTATTTGTGTTTTAGTTTACAGTTGTAGATATACCAAGTAACGGTTTCAATGCAGGGGAGATAATCCATTTTTTCGACAGTTTTACTGATGGATTTTCCCTAATGTGACTAAATGTAAAAACAACAATTTCTTTGCTGAATTTGGCCATTAAATTAGAGTTCTGTCAAAGTTAAGGCCATTTTTAAGACAGGCATGAATTTGAAAACTTTCAAGCAAGATGTTTGATAATCTTTAAAGTTTTGAAATCTGAGGGTTTTTTGTGTCATTTCAGAGCAACGCCCAAATTCCTGTCTGTTTTCAAACAGATCAGGCTTTATTGGAATCAGAGACTGTCAAAATGTCCAAATAATGATTCCCGGTGTACCATGTTTCTTCTTTTGATGATTTGTTTAGTTGGATTTTGGAAAAAAATTGCTCAGAAAAATCGTTTTCCATTACTGCGAGGCATAGCTATCCCGATCTGTAAGTTTTGGTTAAAAAATGTCAATTTAGTTGGTTTTGAACATTTTTGGGGAACATGGAGACTTCTAAAATGATTTTTTCCAAATTTTAGGGAAAAACAGTTGGTCTTACTTTGATTAAATTTGGATGCGTTCCAAATCCACTGAGACGTAAAATTAACCATTATTGAACGTTGTACCACATTTACCCCATAAAAAATGGTGTGCTAGTAAATGTGAACTCAAAATTATAGTTATTGTTGAAACTGGTATTCTCATACTGAAGGAATCATTTTATCTTTGGTTGAAAAAATCGAATTTTCCATAATCTATTTAAAAGCTAAAAAGTACCATTACATGCTTCATTTTTAGGCTTATCATCATGCAAAATTTAATACCTATAGCTTTCAACATGTTTGCTTGGTGAAACTTTAAATGTAAGTGATGCTTAACTTTTAGGAGACTGTATATATTCTAAGTAATGAATATAAGAGTGTATGGCTAAGATGCACGGTTGAATCTAAAACACCTTTGAAACATATGCGTCAAGAAAATAAGCACTCTGAATCCTACAAGCATCGATCATTAGAAATTAGTGTTCATGTACTACAATGTACTAAGTCTTTTAAATTCACAGCATAAAATATCAAAGGGCTCCCAGTGAATAAATCAAGTATTTTAGGCGTGAATTTTTTTTTCAATTTGAAAGCAAATATTATCATATTAACATTCTACAAAACACAAGATTCTGAAATGACAAGACATTTTGAACAAAAAATAATTTTGCTAAAAACGAACGTATGATAAGGATAAATTTCATCTCAACTCGGTATATTTAACTGCACGTTTCGATTAATGGTCTTCAAAATGCTTTGATTTTATCGGCGTAAGAAAACACAAGTTGTCCAAACGGTCATCTGGAGAGCTAAATTCACGGCGACTTTTGTATTTAGGTGTATTATACTTTATGAATTGCCTTAATTTTGATTGGTTAACCATAAGGGTGGTATTTTGGTATACCACCCCTCTGTTGAGTATACACCCTTCTGTGGAGTATAGAGCCTGCTCTGATTGTACAGTGACGTCATTGACGCTACTTAGGTGGTAATTCAGTCAAGATGTTCAGCACAATATAACACACACTGGCTTTAATTTCAGAAAAGAATATCAACGAGACAGTTTCCTAGTGATTTAGTATACCATCCTCAATTGCAGACAGTATGTGTATAATATAACGGTTTCGCACATGTACACGGATATTATCGCCAAAATTCTTGCAGTTTTTGGGAAAAACTAGTATGTGTACATATATACCGTTGTTGTAAATCCATGCGTATGTTTGCGATGAAAAGTTATAAGAAACTGATGTTTCGACCATACTTTGTTTTTCAAATCGCTGTGAAAAGCTAAAGTTAAAACAGCTTAAACCTATGAAATACCCTTTCAAGCAAACAGTACTAGCTAGTAATGAAATAACTGAGGCATTACAAATTCCAAACATTTTTGATAAAGAAAACAAATCTGTCAATTCAAATCATTGTTTCTAAAATTGTTATACTTTTATATTCTAATGCACTTGAGTTTATAACACTAATTTTGATTGGATGGCGTTAGAATTTTGAGGGAGTAAAATCCATGATTTACCGTCGGAACCAATAGCAACGTAATTGCGCAGACGCACACCAAACTTCCTGTGATTCAAAAATCTATTTTAAATGATTTTTTGGATTTGCATTAGAATAGAGACAACCAAACTGTATTTTAGGATCTTCAGGGGTAAATCTAAGATTTTACTGACGCAAACATCCGTTTTCCGGCTCCGCTAACGCGTCGCTGGAAAACTCAGTTTGCGACAGTAAAATCTACGATTTACCCCCTCAGATCCTAAAATACAGTATGGTTATCTCTTAATTCGACGTCTATACCACTGAGTTAGATTTATTTTACACCCTACTGCTCCAATTCAATGTAAACAACAATAATATTAGCTGCATCTTGTTTCTGAATCGCTTCATATGAAGTATCAAAAGTCTAATTTTAATTTGTGTTATGCAGTTTTATTTGAAGACTAGTAATCGACTTCTGGATTATGCTGTTCGTATTACTATTATTGAATAAATAAAAGCATTACAATTGTGATATTATATAATTTTTTTGGTTCTCCTTTTGTTGTCATATTCTGCAAAACAACCTCTTTTTGTCAAAAAAAGGTTATTTTCTACTGGATTTGACTTCAGTATCGGAATTGTCATGTTCAGTACGGCAACATTAAGTGTTAATAATACAAGTAATGAAATTTTTACAAATGTTGATTGAAGAAAGCATGATGTAATTTATACTTTGTTATTTTTTTATTTTACCATTACAAAACTGGCAATACTGTGACAGTGTTTGCTAGAGGCCAAAAAAAAAAATACATGGATATCAACTTACGATAAATTGTCTGTAGTAATTACTGAATTTGAGTGTCTATCCCCAAATCTGATTGCTAATGTAAAATAAACATGATACATTATAAAACTTATCCATGAGTCAAAACATAGATGTAGCGTTGCTCGGAATCTAGCAATGAATTCCAGTCAAACCGGTGCAAGGGGTCATCTTGAATTTACTATGAGGTATGAGCAAAGTTCATTGTTGAAGGCCTCATAGTGACTTCAAGATTAAGATCAAAGATAAAAGGGTTGTTCTATCGCTCAGTTTTACTATGTATTTGTAGAGAATTTGTCTCATTAGCATTTACTCCATATCCCTTCAATGTAAATTTTAGTTTCTCCTAGTAATGTAATTATTTTTATAATCAATCTTACCCAATTTTATTAAGATAAAGAAATAACTCGAGTGGATCTGTGAATGAATCTTTGGAATCAGAATTTGTTACATTTACTGGTTCACCTGAAAATGAGAATGAAAAATGCGATTTAGTATTAGAGGAAACAGTTTTGATAGTTTTACAACATTACGTTGTTGACAAATTTATTTTTATAAATTGCATAAAACAAACAAATACATCGGCAAACGAATACCGAAGCAAGAACTAGGAAAGGGGGATTCTAAAATCATAAATCCAAATCACATCAAACACGAATTGAGACAGTATGACAAAGACAAAACAAATAAACATAAAAGAACAAGAAGGCCACATAATCAAAGCACTAGCAGTGTGAACCCCTACAAAAGCTGAGGTATAATCATGTGCTCCGGAGGGTAAACATGGTCTGCATGGTCTGCATGGCACAAAACGATATTCAAAACCGAGTTCATGTAAGAATGCTGATATCATACTGCGATTGACAGACAAATTTGTTTACTTTACGTTGCTTCGTTTTAGGTAAAAGGTGATATATATATACTATTAGTAATTTGTTTTGCGTGTATGGAATTCTCAGTTTGTATTGCATCGAGTGCGAAGCACGAGATGCAATACGAGCTGAGAAATCCATCCGAACAAAACAAATTACTAATAGTATTTTTATCGCTAATTTTGTTATTATTATATGCCAGATATATGTTTCTTTTTCTNTTTTTTTAGTTTAAACATGTAATTTTTAGTTAAATGTAACACTTTTTTGATAGGATTATTTTTTTCACGAAACGTCACGCGACGTCATATTAATACGCTGTTGCTAACGTTCCATAGAGATTGACGATAATATGTTCATATCAGCGCAGTGCAGTGATAATAGAATTATCGTCGCTCCGGAACAATTGAAAATCAGGCAAATTAGCGATAAAATAGGGAATCCAGTTATCTATATCCAGGATAAAAACGTTGATGAATGCTCATCAAAAGCGATCAATGGATAAATGACGGGCCAGATTTTTAGTGTCATTACATTAAAACCTTTCAACAGTAATCGAATCCACATTCATGCATTTGACAATTTGGAGTGGCAGCTGTAATATTTGGTTGTTTGCAAGAAAAACTGATCCTTCATGCATATTCAAAACTGTTTTCCAGTACGGGAATTTTAAATCGTGTTCACGACGGAAACAAATCTAATTATACTACCAAAATCAATACATCAATGCCTTCAAAGAGAATCACCAATACGAGACTTTCGAGATAGGAACTCTCGTGTAATTAAAGGCGGAAACGATCTCCTAAAATACCAGTAAGAAGGATAACTTGATTACTGATCTATTGAAATAAATATGTACCACTATATAAAACGAACTATTTGTGAAATTGAAGTGTACTAATAATTTGTCCTACATCACAATCATTTAACAAAATTTTGGTTGACGAAAAACAATCAACTTGAAGCGCTACAAACTGATTAAATATAAATCACCCTTAGCTCAACAGTGTTCATTAATTAGTGATTCGCACTCAAGGTATTGAAGTATTGATTTTTGTCGTATAATAATAGATTTGTTTCCGGAGTGAACACGACTCAAAAGTCCCGTATTAATAAACATTGTTGAGCTAAGGTTGATTTATATTCTATCTCGAAAGTTCCGTATTATAAATTCAGATAACAAACGGGTCAAAATATGTAAAGTGAATTGTGGTAACTCCTTTCAACATTCAGCTAATGCAATGCAACTGTGAAATGTCTAGTGGTGAACTGCAAATCTACTCTAATAGCCTACCGTTTTTAAACTCCACAACAAGAATATCGGGGTCATCTGGAGCCTTTTCTGGATCTGTGGTCATTTGGTACATATCTTTCGAGGCTTCAACGTTTGGGTCTTCTAAAATACCAGATTCATAACTAAAAGTGAAAAAATGTATTTGTAGAACATTCTCAGCATTCAATTTGATGATCGTACTGTTAAATAAATTGTTGTTGTAAAAAGAGTTCTGCAATTAAATCTCATACATATTTGCTAATGATCATTATGTTTCTTAAATAATTTTGAAGCATTGTACTGGGCAAAATAAAGGCCTAAGAGTAAAATTAAACGTTACGAAAAATAGAAAATACACTGAAATTCATCATGAAACACATGGATAAAAACTTGTAGCAAATATATACTAAAGTAACTGACCTGATGTGCATTAGGTTGGCATCCATACTCCATGGCGACTTTGGTGTAACAGGAAGAGGAATGTTGTGCAGCTGAAAGTAAAATTATTTACAGATTAACAAAATGAAAGGGTCCATATGAATACAACAAAGTTTCATTGATTGTTCTTTTTTCATCTAGTCTTTATCTTTCACGGCAAGTTCAGGACAACCGATTATACTTTTTACTGTGGAAGCCTACTTCTTGGTAATAATTAACGAGAAGTTTTATCTCTCGCGTAATAACATTCCTTAGGTAAACCGTCTTTGTATTGGTTGTAACCGTGAGAGCAAAAACTGCTATTGAAGCTGTAATATGTTTATAAAATAACGGGGGTAAAATACTAAAGAAGCAAAACATGCATAGCTTTCATATGGAGGGTACATTTCATAATTCATTCGCTATTGCCGTCTCTGTAGTTTGTACAGCGATTTTGTCAACAGAGCGAAATTACTGTCTCAAAAACTTATACATCAAAGGTATGTTCAGTCACTGTTGCAATTGTCACTACAGAAGTTTTACGGTCGTTACCACGATTTGACAGAGCATTACAATGTTTCTGTTTCACATCTGAGAACAGATATCTTTGGGTAGATCCAGAGTTTGTTACCGGACTACAGTTTGTAACTAACCCCGACTGTGACAAAACCGGACTTTTCACTGGCAGTGTAACGGGTGCTACGCATTGAGCAGATCATTCTTACCCTTCCGGAGCATCTGATGATACCTCAGTTTTTATAGGGGTTCACACTGCTAGTGCTTTAGTTTTGTGGCGTTCTTGTTCATTTTTGTTTATTTGTTATGTCTTCGTCATACTGCCTCAATTCGTGTTGCTGTGAATTGCCGTTATTTTAGAATTTCACCTTTCCTCGTTCTTGCTTCGGTATTCGTTTGTCGATGTATTTCATCATATTAATGTCCACATACATGCCATATTGCATACTGACTTTACAATAGCCATCATATTTATTATTTCTTTTTGTTGTATAAATTTATTTCGACATTTTTGTCTCCTGAATGAAGTTGCAACTTATTTTTCCATTCACGAGATGTAACTATTCTGATGACTGAAAGCATTACTAACTGTACCACGTATACGTTTCACTGGTTTACCTTTGCATATTCAAATAAATCTTTTCTGCCCTGAAATCGTGTATAAAACTCTGGTAGTCGCCATGGGGATATAACCTAGATAATAATAAATGAAATATCATTTCGAATTTAATAAAAATTACATATTAGCTTCAATATACTGAAAGCTCTTGCTTATTATCGACTGTCAGCTAAATGTTCAAAAGAAATAGATACGACTATGATTTATAAAAGTTTTATTTGATTCTTTACTTAACTGAATTATATACAAAGCGACAATCTTTCACTGAAGGTTCATCGAAATTTCAACAGCTAGAAATTAACATTTACACCAAAATATCAGTTTATTTTAGTTATGTTTTAGTAGACCCGACCACCTTTGATTAAAATTAACAAAAATATTTAATGACAAATGATGCGTACATCCGAAGAAACTGAACCAATAGACATAATAGTACTGAATGAATAAGTATCTATAAGAGCCATATATAATATATTATCACAGAGGAAATGTGTACCTTTATTGTTGGATGTAGAGCATATGCCGCTAATTCAAATCGTATTTGATCATTTCCTTTTCCTGTCGCGCCATGGGATATAAACTCTGCCCCTTCTTGTACTGCGACTTTAATCATGGCCCTAAATAAAGTATGACAGCTTTTACCGACTTTAAAAACAAAATCTTTAAAAGTGTCTCTTATTTTAAAACCGTTTTTTATATATCAATTTCTGTAATTACTTTGTTTATATTCATCGACATTTTATTTAACACAAATACTCAAACCAAAGACGTGATGGTAAACCTTACAACAAAATAACATATCATGGAGAAAATTGTACTTTTTTGTACAACAGATACAAAACATAAATTTGTTTGTCTAAAGCTTGTGCAAGAAATTTGTCGACTTTGCTACGCTCCATTCAGAAAAGTAGTAATATGCCCTACAATCATGAACGATCGATCATTTTCTCTCATGTCTGACGGTCTGGTAGACTCTTAGTCCCGAGGTTATTCACCCACTGTCGTCGGAACTTCGGTAATGGCTTGAAATCATTTAAAATCTTAATTTACAAAACAAAACAATAAAATCGTGCAAAGCTCTGTTCTAGAGATTTGAACTTTCCATTGGCATCATTTTGTTCCCTTTCAGCTTCAATACATCTTGCAATTAATTCACTACCAAAGTTTCGATATATATGCACTGAAGACACTAAGTTGTCCAAGTGGTTATATGCACATTTTTTTTTTTTTTTTTTTTTTTTTTTTTTTTTTTTTTTTTTTTTTTTTATCAAGATTTTGCTAGATCTTGTTTTTGATATGTCTGTTGATTTTTGTGTCATTAACATATGCCTTACCTTGCAATACATGGGCGGGCCAATGCTGTGCCGAGTAAATAACGGTCTTCATAAGTCACATTAGCTTGTATCCCAGGCCATATAAACTCAGTAACAAATTCACTACTGACATCTGATATCACCATCTATATGAAGAAAAGTTTGATCACGTTTCTCGTTTGACTCTAAGCATACATACAAATTGTAGTAGGTAGAACATTGCGAGAGGTCTTTTAGAAAGAGATTATCTCCCCTGTAAACGTTAATTTCCGTCAGTTTTGCAAATCGTGACTTACTTCTATGGTTCACACATTTTATAACATATTGTGAAATTTGTCAATAAAACAAACATGAGTCATATATTTAACAAACGTAGGGATATGTTATAAAATTAGCTGATAAAACCAAACTCTTTGATATCTTTTTATTTCAAATAACCTTTAGTCAAAAATATGCTCGGCGACTTTCTCAGTGCGTATCAACACTATTGAAAACCACAGAAGGCTGTCGGGGTCACATGCAAATGTGTCGTTATTACATGTGTATGTATTGCCGAAATATAAACAAAGCTGTGTCGAAATTTCGACAGATTATATGATTATTTCGACGTATTAAGCTGTCATTATATTGACATATTATGTCGAAATTTTTACATTGTTTTTTGAGTTGCCATCATCGGCTAAATATAAGAGACAAAGACGACACCGCTCAGTATATTATATAATAATATTATGTAATAAAATACATTTACAGGTAGGGAGTAGCAAAATGAATTTTCCTAAAATAAAAAAAAAACTTGTTATTGGAAAATATTTAATTGTTTGCCTGTCTTCTATAAAATCTGTTTAAATGGAGTTCTTAATTATAAATCGTTTATTGACAAAACACTTCTGTTCCATTTAAATTATTGTGCAATTGCACTTATAGTTGTTAAATGCACAAAATAAATATGATAGACAAACTTTAAGTGCACCAAGTTTCACAGCTTTGTCCTTGGCCGCTTCAAAATCTTCTTTTTGTCCCACATCTGCCTGTATAAAATGAGAAAAGAATTTCAGAATTTCAGCTTGCGAATGATATTCTATTAACACAGAATTTACTTGTTTAGTCTTCACCATACCTACCAAGAAATTTGCATTATACAGGTTTGTTTTTGCACATACTAGTATGTTTTTTTACATGACAACTGAATGATGAAACGAAGGAGACCGACGGACTCCCTTGGGATTACAATAAAACGAGCACATGCACATTACTTCTATCCGTTTCCGTGTGCAATTACATCCGCAGTTCATGAGATCTTGTTGAAAGTATGATGGTTTTGGTGATATTTTGTCTACTTAATTCCAATTCAAAGTATTTTTTTTTGCGAACTATAGCAATCATTTCAAACTATAGCAGTTCATGACGCATAATACATTGTTGTATATGCAATACCGGATTAATGTAATTGTTCCAGACCATACGCGTATTTGGACAGTACGCCCGCTCCAGACCATACGAGTATTTTTTCAAAATACCCATTCGGTCGGACCGTCCGCGTACGGTCTGGCTATTTCAAAGTCTTGCGTGTTCTTGGGTAATATATCAAAAAAATAATATACCGTATACAATATCATTTGACGAATTAAGCTCTTATGTTAAGAAACAAAGACGATTTTCTAAAAATCGTTATTTCAATAAAAATGTAAATAAAAAATAAGAACTTACTCTACCATAATTATGTTTTGGAAATGCCTTTATAAAATTGACTTATTAATTGAACGGTTGTTGAGATCAAATAATAAAAAATAGAGTTTAGTAAAAAAATAAATGGAATGTTAATTGAAATAAAATATATGGTCTTCATGTGAAAAGAATACCACCTCTAAGGAACAGCAACATTTTCCCAATTACCCCAAAAAGGGTGCAAATCCCAAAATCTCGTAAAGGGACGGCTGAATAAATATAACACAGTGTTCCAAAAAAGAATACCCCCTGTCCAGGAATGTTAAAATGAATTTTATGTATCACCTTTAAAATTTGTGTGAAAATGTGAAAATATTTTTTTTATTTCACTGCTTCTATAATTTCATTTCAGTTATATTAGTAATTTATTATTTCTAATAAGACGGTTTTCAGTGGTAGTTAGTGCGATCAGTTTTGACTGTAACTTATTTTTTTGTCTGAATAAGGAATGAATGGTCTGTCTTTTTCTTTGTACTCATACGGTCAGAATATACTCTTATGATCCAGCTCGTAGCAGACCGTACACGTATAATCATACGGTCCGACCGTACGCGTATGGTCGGACAATATGCGTACGGTCGGACTATATGAGTATACGCATACGGTCCGGACCGTACGCCTACGGTCCAAAACGCGTATGGTCTGGAACATAATTATTGAATGATGTGTTTGCCCGATCGGACAGCAATAACTGATGCCGAATGAATGAATTTTCATATTATTTTAAGTACATTTGAATACTGATGATAAAGATCAGAGTAAATGCTTAGCAAATGAGCAAAAATTGCATTAAACATTTGCAAAAGTTTTTGTCTTCAAATTTATCTCATCACTGTTGTCGAGTCCCCTTGATGAAGACAAACATCAAAGAAGTTTCTATCCCTGTTTTATAAGACTATTTTTGTATAAACTTTGATTTAATAGTAAACTAATGATTAGAGTGGTTTATTTAGAGACAAAATGTGCTGTAGTTCTGAATTTTTGTTTACATTATTATTCATTGGATAAGGATTTGCGTAACAGTTGGGGGACGACCATTTGATTTTCTGGGGAGCAGGCTTGTGTAATTTTGCCCAGAAAATTTATTTATTTTCATGAAAATCTAGAACAAATTATTTTTTTCCAAAATGTCACATTAAATTTTTTATTTGCATTTTCAATACAAATTGTATTCTTCAAATGAAAATTAAAGTATTTTCACGAGAAATAGGATTGCAATATGTATTCCCAATGAAAATCACATGGTCGTCCCTTTACTGTACTTGTTGTGTTTTGATAATTTTATAGCACTTTTTGAAATATTTAGCTCCATTTTTCAGATTAGTGAATGATCTGAAACTGATCAGCTCAATGCATTTGCAATAATTGCAGGATGCAAAAACAAGACAATTGTGTCATGAAGTATCTATAATATACATATTTTTTTTTAAATTAATTTCTGGGGAGTTCTCACTACATAAAATGTGGAAAATTTTTTGATTTAACGCACGAAAGGATTAAAACGTATATGCACAAACATATTAAACTTAATTTCAATAGGTTTTAAACTTTCGCCTTTAGATCTGCAGCTTCATTCAGTTTGGGTGTTCCACAGCTATTTTGACTACTGTTACCTACACAGAAAGCTATGACATCATATCCTTGTTCAATTAGCCACACAAGAATGCATGATGTATCTAGTCCTCCACTATAAGCTAATACCACTCGTTTGTTGCTACTTGCCATGTTATCTGAAAATAAAACTTAGTAGTAAGTCTTCCAAGGAAGACATGTGCCGCCTGCATAATAACACATAAAATACTCGAAATTCCGTCAAACAGGAAGTTGGCATGCGAGAGATCCCAAACTCTGTTACACGGTAGAGGTCCCCATACTTATACTCCATGCCAAATTGCAGAAGGCTCAGATACATGGTTCCTGAGAAAAATGCAACATAAATTTTTGTGACGCCGACGACGACGCCGACGACGCAAGACGACGGATAGTGATCTCTATATGTCGCCACTGCGTGAACGCAGGCGACACATTAATCTCATTCCTCTAAAAAAATTCCATTTACCCATCAAACAGTTCTTGTTATCGTTTGCTGGGATGAAATGGACTGCTGTCCCATAGCAACAGTTATTAGGGACTTAGATTCTCCAGTTCGAACCATTAATGGGATAACTAGAAAATGACAAAACATTTGCAGAAATATGAAAACTGTTTCTCATACTAATTTTTACAAGGAAATTTTAAGATATAAATCCTTTACACTCAAAATCTTTAGATTCCTTGAGCAGCCATTTTAGTTGAGAGATTTGAACTCATGTAACCAAACAATCATTAATCCCACTTTTACCACATTTCTAGCACAATGTCTGACCCTCTTTTACAACCAATACATTATTACTGCAGTCAAGAAAATCGAGGTTACAGATAACTTTCTCCCAGACTTCCATGTATATAAAAGGGAAAAAGGACGAGAAAAAGATAATTAAGCAGGCTTTTGTATATTTCCTAATGAATTATATCATTGCAGCTTGAGCAGAAATTGAAACTAATATAAGAAATTGGATTTGTGTTATAAATTGATGAAAATATCGAAATACAAAGAAAAAAAATCGTTTTCTACACGTTTCGACGTTACTCATTTATCTATCAATTAATGTTATTCCCGGTACCAGAGTCGGTTTTAGGGGCTCCGATTACAGAGCTGCCGGGCGCGTCCCCAAGTTGTGGAAAGCAGAGGGTTACCCTGTCTTCTGATCGCAAACAACTGTAACAAAACTATGTGGAGAAACGCCACGCTCCGTGGAGTATAAAGACCCCTATTATTCTAAGGATAGAAGGTCTATGGGACTCGTATAGAAGGCTAAATTTCCTGCTCCTACCCATTTATCTCCTTTTCCTTCAAATCTCGTTGTCCCGATTGTCCCTCCTACCTTCATTTCTTCTTTCTTCTTTTACATATCATTATTGAATTGAATTGATTAACTTGCTCTAGTCCTGCTATATCTGAAATATTACTCACCAGTCCATCAACATTTACATAATTCTTTTGATTTGGGGTTTGGGTTGGAAGTTTGTTTTGTTTTTTTCATTTCGAAAACGTCTGTCATTATCTGTTTACATACAAACTTCATCATTATATGTTGAAAAATCAAACAACGGCAGTAGAATACCGAAGGAACAAAGGGGTGACATTCACAAAAATCGAAGTCCAAAGACAGGGCAAAAACGAGAACACAGAAAACAATGACGTTAGACACAAAAACAATGACGCCAGACAGACACAAAGCACNTCTGTTAACAGCACCCGTCACACTGTGAGTGATTCAATCCGGGAAAATGTCAAAGTCGGTAGTCAAATCCGGGAAGACGTGAATCTAGCTGAAAATGTCCACTTTCATTTGGGATACTGACACGTCATATCTTTCAATGATGCTATGGTGACGGCCATAGAATTTCTTGAGGGATGAAATTAACAAAGGTTGAACAAATCCCTGACTAAGCAGCTTTTGGGACAGTGTTTTTGCTCTGTTCAAAAAATCACTGTACAAACTACAAGCTCGACAGTAACGAATCAACTGTGAAATGTACACTCCATAGGCTGGAGAGGTAGGTATATTGCTGCTAAGAAAGGGAAAGTTCACAATGGGGAAATTAAAATCATCACGCTTGTCATATAGCTTAGATTTCAAACGTCCATCTTCGTCAATATACAATAAAAGATCTAAGTACGAAGCTGAAGTAGGTGTTTCAGTTGTTTCTTTAATTTCAAGCTCATTTGGATAGATCTGATGTAAATAATCCTTAAATTTAGGATTATTAAGAGAAAGCACATCGTCTATGTAGCGGAAGCTGAAATTAAAGGACTGGGCTAAATGTTTTTGTTTTCTTTGAATAAGCCCTTGTAAAAACTAATCCTCGTACGAGTAGAGGAAAAGGTCAGCTAAAAGCGGCGCACAGTTTGTTCCCATAGGAATCCCTATTGTCTGTTGGAAAACACGACCTCCAAATTCGACAAAAATATTGTCGATCAAAAATTCTAACATTTTGATTACGTCAGTCTCGGTGTACTTCTTATTTGAATCGGTGTGGTTCTTAACAAAATATGTCTTGTCTTTCCCTACAACTAAATAGACTACAAATGACTACAAAATTACACAATCAATTGTTATAGAGTGTCAAACTTCCAACTACTTATATTGCGTCAGGTGTGCCTCAAGGTCCTGTTTTATTTTACATCAAATACATGAATAACAGTTTGATGCGCACTATACAATTACATCGGTTTAGTTGGAGTTTGGGAAAAACATCTATAATAACCTTTAACTCAGCAACCTTTAACTCGACAAAAATATTGTCGATCAAAAATTCTAACATTTTGATTACGCCAGTCTCGGTGTACTTCTTATTTGAATCGGTGTGGTTCTTAACAAAATATGTCTTGTCTTTCCCTACAACTAAATAGACTACAAATGACTACAAAATTACACAAACAATTGTTATAGAGTGTCAAACTTCCAACTACTCATATTGCGTCAGGTGTGCCTCAAGGTCCTGTTTTATTTTACATCAAATACATGAATAACAGTTTGATGCGCACTATATAATTACATCGGTTTAGTTGGAGTTTGGGAAAAACATCTATAATAACCTTTAACTCAGCAGAATTTAGCACTAAATAGTATATAACAATTACATTACATGGCTACCAGTTTTAACATAAAACCAATGCAAAATACTTTGGAGTCGCAATAAAATTACACAACAAATGGCACACCAAAATAACATCCGTTTCGTCGGAGGAACTTAACATCTTGATCATTACATTAAATGAAAAGTGCATTTAATTCTTAGTACAACTATCACTAAAATATGTCTTCAGTTGGATCCATTTTCACCGAGATCATAGGAAAAGTACAAAGAAAGGCTGACATACGTAGATATATCACTCACAGATATACAAATTGATGGTTATCAGAAGCTTATGAGACAGGAGAAGTGATTCACGCCTTTAACTTACTATAAAGTATAACCAAAGCTCATTGTTCAAGCCTCAAAGGGACTTCAAGATGATAAACAACAATGGCTTTGTTCCATTGGTTTGTTTTACCATGCATTTGTAGAGACTTTGTGCCATGTGCATTTACTCCATATCCCTTCAATGCTTAGCTTATGCAAGATTTTTCATTAATAAGCTGACATTCCAAAAGACAGACAAACTTACATGCATTCATGATCTCAACAAACTCTAAATTTTATGCACTCTTACAGAACAACGTTACGACAGCAGTCCTTCTTTCAGTCGGAAAATCTTGCCATACACTTTAATCTTTATTGACTCAAAATCTCTGATCACAAAATACCTTGATAGTCTAATGGTATCAAATTATATAAAAAGGTTGATACTGCTTATCAGACTTCTTGATAAATGCATAATAGATGATGGACTTGAAAACTTACGAAGTAAAGATAACAGTAAACACTTTTATCATATATTTAGTAATAAATACAGACGTTTTGAATATGTTTCACACTATGACGTCATACCCTTTATCGCATACCCTTTATCGCATGGCTTACCCTTTATCGCATACCCTTTATCGCATGGCTTA
>MJUU01037697.1:25273-44469 GCA_002080025.1 Modiolus philippinarum
GGGGGAGGAGGGTAACAAAGATTTGTGTGGGGTGAAATTATTTTGTTGTATGATGATCAGTTAAAAAAATCTAGCAAACTTTTTTCCTTTACATATTAGATTTAGTCCAAAACTTCTAGACCTTTCCGCCCATTTTGAAATTTTCCTCTTCAAAAAATACATGCATTTTCTCTTACCGATTTCAATTTTTGACAGTTTATTTCGGATTTAGTAGTCCTCTGTTTAAATATATGATAAATTGTATATTACATGGCAAAATCCGTATCACATGCCGTATCATCCCGAGTTACCAATATCAGCACGAGGGCCCGCCCTAGGGCTGATATTGGTCGAGGGATGATACGGCATGTGATACGGATTTTGCCATGTATTATTCCCTATATAATGGTCGAAAATTACAATCACAGGGGAACTGCACTAGAAAAAACATAAATAAAAGAAAAGAGACAAACGCCAATAACAATGGGAACTCGGAAAAGTCGGACATGGTACCGGAACTAGCAAACGCTAGCATGGCGATAAACCGGTTTAGGGGTACCCAAATCTCCCTTTTCTGTATTCCGTTTCCCTATAGTATAATACACATACAAGTAAAACCCAATACAGGTAGAACACTTACTCCAAGGTATTTTATGCTTATATCAGTCCATACAATTCTTGTCACGTACTTGTCGATATACATACACATGTATTATAATTGTTTTGCTACATATAAGTAGAATTTGTGACCATGGTGATTGAAACACACGTGTTTTCACATCAAAGTTACAAGCCAGATGTAACATTAATCACAAAAATTCAAAAACTTAAATCTGTTTGATGAATACATCATGGACCATATCAAAGCATATATACGTGTGTAAAGTGTTGAATTTCCGAATAGAAAGGCATTGAGCCATTTGTTTTTGAGGCATTTGTTTTCTAAGGGCTAAATTCCGAGATATCTTTATTTTTGTGCTGATATCGCATTTGGTTTTAAAGGAAAAAATCGAATACTATTTCACGTATCTACTACTTTTTGTTGAAAAAAACCTGTTTTAACACTTGTTATGATGGAATTAGTATGTATGAATGAATAACATGTCAATTCCCCTACTACAGTACCAGCATCATATCATATTAAATATAAATGTGAAATAAAACATTGCCAGTCAATTATGAACTTTTACAGAATGCAAAATCGTTAATCACTATTTATTCATGTCTGTACTGGATGATGTCTTGTTCGATCTGCGTTTTAATTTGGAATTACTATAAATTAGAATCAAAAGTAAATAACTCGTCTAGTGTCTTTTTTCTTTAAATCAAACGACAAGCACTGAAAAAAGTTTTTAGCTCTAAAAATTGATTTATGGTGTTATTGTGGTTAAGTTTTATGTATTAAATACCGAAAAATAAGAAGAAACAACATACCGCTATTTTCCAGTCGACCTTGCTATAAAGTCTCCCTGACACAGACTAACAACAAAATCAATTTATCGTCAATATGTGTCAACCTAGTACTTCATTTCAATCTTTAACAGGTACCTAATGTCTGTGTTGATATAATTTCTATTTACACTTTACAAAGAATTACTTGTCATATTAATTCACAATAACCTAAAAATTTTTGTATTGATAATAATTCATTTACATTGCATGGCGACATTCTCTCTTTGAGATGAAAAGTGATATAATGAACATTCATTTTGATATTTTTTTTTCTATAATGATTAAAAAGAAGTGATGTTTTTGACAAATTACTCTGAATTTTTACACATTCAGGTTGACAAATTGAAAAGGAAAAACAACTGCAATCGAAAACTTTTCCAATACAACTAGTTGTATGCTAGCAATGCATGTACAGTTTTAAGGTGATAGAATTGAAATAGAAGTTGAGGCTCTACGAACATTGATACTACATGTAGGTTATGTAAGACAATATATATCCATGGGCCACTGTCCTTGTTTTTGGATTACAGCCTTTGAAAATATAGCGAGTAACCCAACGTTTTAAATTTTTCATTGCTTTTGAATAAGATAAATATGACTTTTTTGACAAAATGTGAAAATTCTTACACAACATCTATCACCTCTTCCCGTTTTCGTCATTTTTCTTTTCCGAAGCTTCCTTCCCATGAGTACAACTCGGATGACTGTCAATTCCGGTTGGGATATTTGAGAACTTATTTAAAAGAATAAACATGATAAAGATACTGATTTTCTTGAGCAACATTATATAAACATAAAGCACCATGGTTACAGATAAACTAAGGGTTACAACAGTAGAACAGAAAACCTACAAGAATAAGGAAATGAGTAAGGAATCTGGTAAAAACAAGTTTGACACCCCAAGTAAACCGGATATATCATCGTATGCTCTAATATGGTAAGCATGATCTGACTGATCCATTCGTGGTAGCCGTTTCACTGCCAAGGAAAAGTCCAATGTTGAAATGTTATGCCAGTCAGGTACATGTAATAAACTTTGAATCTAATGAACTGTCAAATATGGGTTATATGTGACAAACATTTGAATGTTGATAAGTTAAAATTCAACCGACAGTACTAAAATGTAAGTCCTACGTCATCATGCGACGAAAAAGGAAATTCTTTATCACGACGGTTATAGTACATATCCCAAAGAATCTGTAAAACAGACCAAGACATGCCGGTCAGGGTTGATAAAAAATAGTTTTAGGAGCATGCCATTGTTTATATAGTGACAATTTGCTAGGCTGACTTTGTTTCAATTACAAATTCTTTATTGTTCAGTTCTTCAGATAGGAACAACCTATCCTTAATAAATAATCATCACACAATGTTGTCATGTATAGCGAGTAGAGCAAAAACTTTGTCCCAAAAGCTGCTACAAAAGGTACTTGTTCAGCCTTTGTAACTTTCATCCTCCAGAAATTCTATAGCCGCGACCATGACATCACTGAAAGATATGACGTGTCCGTGTCCCAAATCAAAACAAACATTTTCAGCTGCATTTCAGATCATTTCCTGCCTTCACGATTTGACGTAACCGGTTTTGACTAAATGCTGAATTGGCTCGCTGATAGTGTGACGTGTGTCGTTAGGGGAGAAGGACATGCTTACCCTTCCGGAGCACTTTGTGTAACTGTCGGTTTTATGGGAGTTCACAATGTAAGTGCCTTAGTTCTGAAAGCCGTCTCTTTATGTACCTGCGTTGTGGCTGTCTCTTATCATTATTTGGTCTTTGTTTTTTCTGTGTTCTCATTTTTGCCAGGATTATGGACTTTAATTTTTGTAATTATCACATCCCTTGTACTTTCGGTATTCTACTGCTGTTGGTTATGAGACCTTGAATATGTCTTTTCCGCTTTTCAATTCAGCTAAATGTATCCTCCATATTTAAGGCAATGGTTGGTAATTTAACAAAACATTTTAAACATTTTTTACAAATAGCTAGATCGGAAAAAGTCTTTGAAATGCTGATTGCAAATCCTACATGTATGAGCAGACACACCGTGTTAACTTCAAGACATTAATATTAAACAATGTTCCCATCATTTTATTGAAAGCGCATAAAAAGAGATTCGCTGCAATACAAATGTAACCAAACCTGGGCTAAAAAGATCAAATACTTTCCAATTAGGTTTCACACAATATAAAAAAACGGAAGTAATGAGAAACAATCTCTGTATTTTGTTTTTGCTAGGAATATTGGATTCGTCAACTAAATAACATATCGCTTGTGTTATCAAATAACGATTTCTCTAAGATTTAAAGCTTGTAATAAAATAAGAACAAATATATAGACTTGTTAACATATTTACTGTTCCTAAAATAAAGCAATAATTTTGTTCAAACAGAGAGTTTCCATTAATCAGTCAGTTTTATTGCCATTATATAAGATATTTGAGTCAGTTGTCTAATATTCCTGACAACATAAATGTTCAATTTGTCTTTCAATATAACTTTGAACATCGCGGAGAAGATTATTTCCACAAAACAGTTTATTTTGAATACCATGAAAGGTGCAACACATACATCCGACAAGATTAGGCGGCAGAGCACTGAAACCAAAATCTTGGATATCATGAATAAATATCACGTGCCCAATTCAGAGGACTCTGAAACGAAGCAAGTTTGGTTGAAAAACAAGATTACCACAAGAGCATGTCGCGATGCATTTTAACAGCTGACAATATAAAGTCAGCACTGACGCCGTGCTAATTACCAAACAATAAGGTAATCATACTTTTATGGATATTGGATTAGTACATGTAAAATATGATTAAATACATTGTAAATTTTAAAGTTTGCTTTATTTGAAATGCAAAAGTCAACATTAAACGACTGACAATTCTGAATTCCACCACTTTGAGTCGAACTTTGGAAATTGGACAACTAATGCTTATGGTGAGATGTTTTTGATATAGAACAAAGTTTGATGAATACAAGCTCAAGAGACAGTGTTTCAGTAGATATATGTTCATGTCACAGATAACGACAATTGTGATAATGCCAAAGGGGTCTCAATTCTCCTGC
Source organism: Modiolus philippinarum (assembly GCA_002080025.1). Classification (NCBI taxonomy): domain Eukaryota; kingdom Metazoa; phylum Mollusca; class Bivalvia; order Mytilida; family Modiolidae; genus Modiolus; species Modiolus philippinarum. The sequence goes on from MJUU01037697.1 coordinate 29,774, forward strand.
ATTTTTAATGTTTTTGCAAATAAATTTTACATCTACAGAGGTGAACACTGAATATTTTTTTGTATTATTGATAATTTATTAAAAAAAATAAGAGTGTTTTCAATGTCAGTTACATCATCTTTCCAAACTCCCTTCCTCTCCAGTTCTTACTTTAAAGATCGATTTACATTATATCAAAGATGTGCATGGTAAAATGCTTTTTGTTAGCATCTGATGTATATTTCTGTCAGAAAGATACATTTATATGGCATATTTCAAAAAGTTTTTATTGCAGAGGTCAGTTTTGCAGTTTTTTGTTGTTTATTCCTGATTGTTTGGTTTATTTCTGTTTATTTGTGTTGTTTGTTTGTTTTTGTTTTTTGTTTTTATTTATTTATTATTTTTTTTATTTTCATATTTGATCATCTATGCAAAAATGTCAGCTATTAAACCTTTTCAGTACTTCGGTGCTGACCCGAAAGCCGATTATTTTTGGAACCTTGCAATAACTAAATATTTGTAAATTTTGTTGAAAACTAAGGAGTATCTCCCTCATGCAAAGCTCTGTCCTTAGCCAATTTTGGCTTTACATTTAGATCATATTGGTTATTTGTTCTCTATCAGTTTTTAAACATCTTTGAGTTTATGGTCTTCCAAATGTTTAGATTTCATCTGCACTGAAGAGACATAAGTTGTCGAAATGCGCATATGCAGAACATAAATTCACAGTAACTTCGGTATTTAGTTATTTGTTTGCATCTGGTGTATATTTTTGTCAGAAAGATACATTTATATGGCACACTTCAAAAAGTTTTTATTGCAGAGGTCAGTTTTGCAGTTTTTGTTGTTTTTTCTGATTGTTTGCTTTATTTTAGTTTGCTTGTTTGTTTGTTTTTTATTTTGTTTTTGTTTTGTTTGTTTTTTGTTTTGTTTATTTTTTTTTATTTTCATGTTTTATAATTTATGCAAAAATGCCAGCTATTAAACTTAAAGTTTATGATTTTGCATCACCTAGTGTCACTATGTGGGAGCACACATACCTGTACGATTTGTATATTTGGGCTTCCAATTCCTCTCATTCTTAGTATAAAAATATGAATGGTGACATTTGATCCTACCAAACTACTGAAAAAAGTTTGGCACTGCGTTTGTAGAATTAAAACACTCACTGCATTTGCGAACATTTTTTTTCAATTTGCCCCTAAACTTTTTTTTCAGAAATGCATGTCATATATTCAGATGAGCAAATTATACTGTTCATGGAACGAAAACGCATTTGCTGTCATATTGAATTTCTTCGTAATATGGCTCTTTTCTTTTGCATTACTTTTCAAATTTGTTTTTTTATATATATATATATATTATACAAATGTGAAATGATGATTTGTCTGTGTAAACAAAATTAAGGTGTCTGCAGGGTAATATTTTCCTATTGTAGAATTTTGTGAAATTTTCTTTGTAGAAGCATACCTGTATTATTGTTAAAAATATATAATAAAATTAGGGGGTCACCGTGCAAAAACTGAAATTGAACATTTACAGATTTCACATAGAAATAATAACGAAAATGATTATAGCTTTAAAAATCTATTATAGATTTCGTTCACTCTTTCCGTGTGTTTTGAGAGCATTAAAAAGTTTACATATAAACGAAAAAACCATTGAAATAAAAGAGATGAATTCCAAAATATTAATTTTTTTTATCAAATTATCTCCCTTGCATAATTTCTGTGTTCTCTAAATCCAGCAAATGATTTCAAACACATGTGTTTTAGTTCACCTTCTTTGTAATGGAAATGTTGAAAAAGTGATGAGAAATACAAATTTTTAATACTTTGGAACTTTCTTTACATATTAAATAACTCTTTGCTAAATTTTGTAATGCAGGAAACCTAAATAAACAAAAATTAGACAAAAATGGCGGAATAATACCACTGAGACACCTTAAATGATTCATTTTATATTGCGGACCTATAGTGACTCAGTATACGTTCTTTATTTTATATCGATCAGATCCATGCATAGCTTTGTTGCGATGATTAGTAAGATTTAATACCTCTACTTTGTAGGTATTTGGAAAACTGTTTGCTTTAAACATTAACCATGCTCATTTCTTAATATTCATCAATATAAGCATTTGACATTGGAAGAAAGGCTAAATGGGGAAATACATTCCAAAATGAATACAGAGGCAACAAACAAAATCATAAATCCAGAATACATGACTATACAATTATCACTCACAGGAAGACAAAATAATGACGAGAACGAAACATACAGAACATAATACAAACGCAAAAAATAGAAATAAATAAAGCNCCCCCCAAAAAAAAAAAAATAATAAAACAAACAAAACAAAACAAAAGCGAAAAACATCAAAAAGAAACAAACACACAAAAAATCCAGAGAAAAAGAAAAAAACCAAGAAGAATATCTTCAGGTTTTCCAGAAGGGTTAAGCATGACCTGCCACACATACGAGAGCCGTGATACATATATAGTGAAATATATGGCGTAGAAGGATTTGTTCGGTTTTCCCTAACTCTTTGTTTTCTCTAACTCTATGTTCATATTATATTTCAACAAAAGGAAAACTGTCAATGTGACAGTAAAGCGGGTTTTCCTTGACAGTGTTTGAGTAGATATATGTTCATGTCGCAGATAACGACAATTGTGATAATGTCAAATGGGTGTCAATTCTCCTGCATTTTTATGTTTTTGCAAATGAATTTTACATCTACAGAGATGAACACTGAATACTTTTTTTTGTATTATTGATAATTTATTCAAAAAATAAGAGTGTTTTTTAATTTCAGTTGCATCATCTTTCCAAACTCCCTCCTCTCCAGTTCTTACTTTATAGATCGTTTTTACATTATATTAAAATGTGCATGGTAAAATGCGTTTGTTAGCATCTGATGTATATTTTCGTCACAAAGGTGCATTTATATGGCACACTCCAAAAAGTTTATTGCAGAGGTCAGTTTTGCAGTTTTTTGTTGTTTTTTCCTTATTGTTTGGTTTATTTTTGTTTGTTCTTTTTTTTCTTTTTGTTTTTTTTTTTTTGTTTTGTTTTGTTTTTGTTTTTGTTTTTTTTGTAATTATGATATTTGATAATACATGCAAACATGCCAGCTATTAAACCTTTTATTAGCATCTGATGTATATTTTTGTCAGAAAGATACATTTATATGGCACACCTCAAAACGTGTTTATTGCAGAGGTCAGTTTTGCAGTTTTTTGTTGTTTTTTTGTGATTGTTCGGTTTATTTTTGTTCGTTTATTTGTTTGTTTTTTTCTGCTTTGTTTTGTTTTGTTTTCTTTATTTATTATTTATTTATTTATTTATTTATTTATTGTTTTGTTTTTTTTATTTTCTAATTATTTTTTTTTTATTTTGGTTTGGTTTATTTTTGTGTGTGTTTTTATTTTAGATTTGATAATTTATGCAAAAATGCCAGCTGTTAAACCTTAGGTTTTCGCATCACCTGGTGTCACTATGTGGGAGCACACATACATAGAAAAAAGAAGTAAACGGGGAATGTGTCAAAGAGACAACGACCCAAATGGAAGTAATAACAACTCAAAGTGTATATTTGGGCTTCCAATTCCTCTCATTCTTAGTATAAAATATGAATGGTGACATTTGATCCTACCAAACTACTGAGAAGAGTTTGGCACTGCGTTTGTAGAATTAAAACACACACTGCATTTTCGAACACTTTTTTTTCAATTTGCCCCTAAACTTTTTTCAGAAGTGCATGTCATATATTCAGATGGGCAAATTATACTGTCCATGGAACGAAAATGCATTTGCTGTCATACTGAGTTTCTTCGTAATATGGCTCTTTTCTTTTGAATTACTTTTCAAATATACATGTAGGTTTTGTTTTTTTTTATAAATTATACAAATTGTGAAATGGTGATTTGTCTGTGTAAAAAAAATTGAATGATACATTTTATATTGAGGACCTATAATGACTCATTATACGTCCTTCATTTTATATCGATCAGATCCATGCATAGCTTTGTTGCGATGATGAGTAAGATTTAATACCTCTACTTTGTAGGTATTTGGAAAACTCTTTGCTTTAAATATTAACTATGCTTATTTCTTAATATTTATCAATGGGGAGGGGGGGGGTAGGGGAAATACATTTCAAAATGAAAACAGAGGCAACAACCAAAATCATAAACCCAGAATACATGGCAATACAATTATCACTCACATGAAGACAAAATAATGACGAGAACGAAACAAACAGAACATAATACAAACGCAAAAAAAAGAAATAAATAAAGCAGCACTAACAGTGTGCCCTCCAAAAAAACACACACACACCCGAAAAAACATAAGCAAAGTACATATAAGGAAACAAATACACAAACAAATAAAAAAAAAAGAACAAAAGTATCTTCAGGTATGCCCTAAGGGGTAAGCATAACCTGCCACACATACGACAGCCGTGATACAGATAGTGAAATATATGGCGTAGAAAGATTTGTTCGGTTTTCTCTAGCTCTTTGAAAATGTTCATATAATATTTCAACAAAAGGAAAGCTGTCAATGTGACAGTAAAGCGGGTTTTCCTGGACATGGGCAGTACAACTCACAAATTGTTCAACCCTGAATATCTGATTTGAACACATTTTTTTAATCTGCAATGTTAAACCTTCCTTTGAAATTATTTAAAAAGTTGACAGAAAACTGTTGGAGGTGACGTCATGTTAGAGACAGATAGGTCACCCTTATTAAAAGATATTTGACATAATAATGACAAAGTTCATTAACTGGTAATTTTGACCTAAATTATCAAAAATCAAAGTTACATGCACACCTCTGATTCATGTATAAATGATCTTCAAAATAGAAAAGCTCTATTTCAATAACTGTAGGAGATTTGCTCCGGACAGATGGGACCATGCACACCTCTGATATTGTACAGATTTGCTCGGGAAAAATGGGGTACCCTAAGAGCAGATTTGACGTAAAACGGTCTAAGATTTTGGCATGAATTATCAAAAATCAAAATCAGACTTACCTGCACATTTCTGATATATGTACAAATCATCTGCAAAACATAAACTTTCTATCTCAAAAACTGTAGGAGATTTGCTCTGGACAAATGGAGAATGTTATAGGCAGAGATTTGACGTAAAAATTACAAAGTTCAACAACTGGTAATTTTGGTATAAATTATCAAAAATAAAAATCAAAGTAAAATGCACACCTCTGACCCACAATGAATAAACATTTTCTATCTCAAAAACTGTAGGAGATTTGCTCCGGACAAATGATGTTCCCATTTAGCAGTCCCCCCCAGGCTAGCGGATGGCGGCTTTTCGAGAGAATTTATATGAGGAAACAGACATACTAAATTGTACTCATAGAACAAAACGGAAAAAACGGAATAGACAATTTCATATTAACGTCCTATATACACTAGCTCACGGATATTTAATCTACAGAGAAAAATATGATTTGTCATCAGGACACGATTCAAAATATAAAGGAATATTTTTCGTCTAAAGAACATTTACTTGAGAAAGAACCCGAACCTTGCCTGAAGGTTTCGGGTTCTATAAAACGTTTACCATCATGGAGAAAATATGCAATGAAAGGAAATAGAGTAAATGCACATGAGACAAAGTCTCTACATGGTCATAGCATTGGAACAACGCTTTGTTTGTTGTTCCTCATGAGGCCCTCAACAATGAGCTTTACTCATACCCCATAATGAGTCCAAGACGGCTCCTAGCACCAGCTTGAAAGGAATTCATTGCTAGATGTCGAGCAAACGCTACACCCATGTTCTACTAGACATGGATACAGGATACTCAACAAACACAAAATATAGCTAGTGTCATCCTTTGCCTGACAAAAACACAAGTGTCTAAGCCAATGGACAATTAAGAATCTTGGCATTATAAAATGCACTATAAGCAGGTGGTCAGAATAACATTTAGAAATTGCAAAATGTAATAATTGAGACAAAGTCTCTATATATACATAATAAAGGCAACTGGACAACGCTTTGGTTGTGTTGTTGTTTTTCATACTGAAATCACCATGAGAATAATACAATCTAACACTATTGAAAGTGCAAGATCAAGAAATCTCAGACACCCAAGGGTAAGATTTCAATATTTCTCTGACGAGGTTTGCCGAGTCAGAGAACCATTGAAATCTTACCCGCGGGTGTCTGATATTTCTAAATCTTGCATTTTCAATGGTGTTTTATTGTTTTTCTCACAGTTATAATCAAAATACCAGTTTCTGTACATTCTAGTTGGCGTCCACCATGTCTAAGCAACTTACTAAGACGCCGATAACGTCATAATGTATTTCCTCACATGAAATTCTTTTCTCACCCTACCTGCTTTCTATGTAACGAAAGCCTGGGTGAGATTTTTCTTTCTCACCCTACCTGTAGTGCTTTCAATGTAACCAATGCCTGGGTGAGATTTTTCCGTCTCACCCACCCATTTTCCGTCTCACCCAACCGCCTGGGTGAGAACACTTACACGATCTTTTTCCCGCGATTTTTGTACATCTGCTTCACATTCATAATGCACTTGTCATCCTGATAAGCACATTTTCAAACAACGTCGACTTATAAAACTGTGTCTTTAACTCTTGACACCTATTATATGTACCAGATAATTCTAAAAATAACGTTATACTCAACATTCAAAAATCCCGCTTGAATCTTATGACGTCATAAAAGGGGACGTAACTCCCGTAAGTAAACAAAAGTCGGGAAGGTCAAATTTCAGATCAACGATTTCAGTGTATAAGTAGACACAAATGAAAAGCCACAGTAAACCAAGTAAATAATTGTGTAATGTATTATGTTTTGAATTATTTAGTGTCAACAGAAATCCAACGTATATGCTTAGTAGTACAAAACATGATGTCCAATGTCAAAATGAGCAACTGCCCGTTCGTGTTGGCAGGGTGAGAAAACAAATCAAACACGGGTATGTGTGCGAGACAAGGTAAATCTCACACACCCTCGGGCAAGATTAGGTAGTCTCTGACTCGGCTTAAGGAAATCTCACACACCCAAGGGCAAGATTAAGGTTGTCTCTGACGAGGCTTTGCCGAGTCAGAGACTACCTAATCTTGCCCGAGGGTGTGTGAGATTTACCTTGTCTCGCACACCCAACCGTGTTAGATTCATATTGTCTCACCCGTGGGTGAGACAAGCTACACGCACATTTTCCCTCCAAATTATGGTGATTATCGTTCTAACCTGGTACCCTGGGAAAATATTTTCCTTTACGCAAGCTTCACTTCAAATATAACCCCAGGTCATCAGCAATCCCTTACCAAATTTGATTGGCTGTATAAATCGCCATCTTGATTACAAAAAAATTGAACTTGCATTTCGCGCGTTTCTTTCAACTGCATCAAAATAGACTGTAAATATTTTCAATTAAAACAGCCGACTGCTTTTCTTGTACAGCGATTGGATCGATTAATCGTTTTTTTCTAAGATATTGCCATAAGTAGCACAGAAATCCATTTTAAAACCAAGTTCATCTCAATCAGCTGTGTTTGTTTACATTAACACCGGATATTACGTCACGTACCTATATTTCGGAATAACAATACATGACGTCAGATCCTACGTAAATTTAGAGACATACCGAATGTTGAAATCCGATTCAAATTTGAATCGGATTCAATGCTGGTGACCTGACTCTATATTCGAACCGGAAGCCGCTTACGGTAAAGAGAATATTGAGTCAGGATTCCAGACTAATTATCGTTCTATATGAATTTAAGTTAGTCGGTTATTCGAACATAATTAAAGTCATAATTATTGCTACACTGATGTGTTTTGTGCTGATAATGTTTCAGTCTGTAGTGTGATTTTACAGAAAGCTAAAGGTAAAATTGCCTTTTAAAAATCCCGCACTCAAATGTTATGACGTTGCAAGAAAGGGACGTAACTCCCAAATGTAAACAAACGACATGAAGGTGAACTTCAGATTTTCTGAAATTACAGCGTAAAAATACAATGAACAAAACTGGGAGGACAAGACTAGAAAATGATTGTGTAATGTGTTATGATTTGAATTATTTGAATGTAACATTATCGCGTTAATATTACGCCTGGTCACGAATGACGTTATGTCCAATGTCAACAAACCATTCGTGTTGGTAGGGTGAGAAAAATAATCAAACACGGGTTGGTGTGCAAGACAAAGAAATCTCAGACACCCCCGGGCAAGATTAGGCAGTCTCTGACTCGGCAAAGCCTCGTCAGAGACATCCTTTATCTTGCCCTTGGGTGTCTGAGATATCCTTGTCTCGCACACCCACCCGTGTAAGATTCGTATAATCTCACCCGTAGGTTGAGACAGGGATATCTAAAACGGTTAAAATAGGTACTAGATTGTCTCAAATGTGAAAGAGCATAACTTTGCATATTGTATTGTTTAAATGATATTTTGTGGAAAAACATATTTCATTTATATAATATACATTTGTATCATATAAGAATGTACTCGAAATTAAACAAACATGCTTTTCGCTTAATGTTATACAATGCACAGCGCTAGAAGATGATAAAAATTCTCAGAGAAAATGTCTACGGTAAAATCAAAATAATTATAATAATATAGTTCAATATATAGGAATATAAAAAACAAAATTTTCTTATTCTATCATTTTGCTGCGCTTCACTGGAGAAATACAGAATATCTTATATTCACGAACGATTTTTCGATCTATTATCTGATTTCTTGAAAGGAGCTTATATTATATTAGAGTAACCATCTGTTCAGATATCTGTATGTGCTGGTGCTCCTCCGCGCTTTGGATTAATTTTGATCATCTGTAATTCTTCTGTTGTTTTATAATATAAATGGACCTCTTATTGCTGTACAACACTGTCTAATGAATATAAATTCAACAGTGACAAATAAGTTTAGGTACACATGTTATATCTGAAGATAAATAACGGGAATAATAACAAAGGCTATACGCCCATGGACGAAAGTCTAAACTATTTAAAGGATTTTTGATGAGTGACATACATGTTTCATCTAAAATATTTATTATACATACACTGTACTCCAAATTAAAAAAAAAGTTTCTCTCATAATGCTATTCAGACAAAGCTAAAGGTCTTTGTCTGAAAGATAGAAATTTACTGTTTTTATCAAAAGTTTAACTACTTAAAATTACTGAGGCTTCATTCCGTGTATGGAACTCGGTAGATGTCCTTGGACCGGATTTGGCTTCCTATTTCGATATTTTTGGAAATGTGTACATCTTTTTGGACTACTTTTGGATTGTGGCTTTCCATATTATTTAATTGTAATGCTGCTGATGAGAGGTTACCCCTTGAAACACGTGCACAAGATAACGAAATTTACTGTTTTTATGCAACATTGGTATTTTTTGTATTTCAAGTCAGAGAAAATGCTATATTCCACGGCAAAATCCAATTGATTATCATAATTGATAATATCAGTCATTTAGAGTATTCTCAATGCCAAAACTGTTAGTGTGTTACAATAACTAGCCCTTACTTCGTGATTACCAAAAAAACATAAAGCAAAAATCGAACGAGAACTAAAATGGCGGATTCCAACGCCGTTGTGTATGGATGAGATAGAGTCTAGAAATACCTGCTATGACTGCAAAATGTGTTAATCTCAAAAACTTGAAATCAACAATAAGAACAATCAGTCAGATTCTATACCTTAAGCTCAAATTAATAATAGTGACAATCAATACAGTACTCTAAATAACCTTACGCATCGGAAAATATTTTTGACCGAAGATCATCAGAAACAAGTCCACCTTAAAGTTATAAATCTCAGCTGGAACAGAAACTTTGTCAGCTAGAACAAGATGTGCATTAAAACAATACTTAACTTTTGTTATTAAAAATAATTCTACTCAAAATATTACTTCAAATACAAGATGGAGTAATAACAAAATTACCGAACAGAGTTGTGAAGAGCCGAATGATTTAAAAAACACAAATCAGGTGGAAACCAGCGAAAAAATTGTCGACCGCAATGGTCCTGTCTTGGTACAAACATTTCAAAAGAAATGGTTTGGTAAAACCGGTTTTATGGCATGCCAGACCCACTCCTTCCATCGCGGTTGTGTCCGGTAGCAACTCAACAGCAATTGTTATTAAAGGGCCGTAGACAGTTGAAAGAATTTATCATCTTAGCGTCAAGTAAAGAAAGAATCTTGAATCAGACTTCGGACCTAAATTTCAAATTTTTTCACAAGGTGCTGATATCTATTAAGGAACTTCTTTAATGGTCGTATGAGACGGACTATTTTGAATCCTTGATTAATAAGGCGGTCACGGGGATAACTACATGTATGACCTGATGTGAAAGTCTTTATAATTTCTGCTAGTTCTTGCGTAACGAATCAACTGTGAAACATACACTCCGTAAGCAAAAGAAGCTGGAATATTACTGTCCATATTGGGGAAATTGATAATTTTGAAAAAAAAAATATCGTTCCTTTTGTGCCTTTCCAGAAAAATTAAGACGGAACATTATGTAGGAACTTGACAATTACCAAGGCCATAGTATCGAAAAAATTTTATCATCATATAGACTCGCCTTCTTTTAGTGAGGATTTTTTATACAAAATCTCTCATCAAAAGTGAGGAAAAGGTATTCACACCAAACTCACCAGATAAAAAAAACTCTCAAAAAAAATTCTATAAATCAACAGTTCAACTTTCACCACCGGCTCTTTCAACAATTGCCCTCGCATGCCGAAAGACAATTTAGTCAACCCCTGTATCGACAACATCCTATTTATTGGAACCAAATTTATTCATCTCCTCAATAACCAAGGAGAGTGCTTAAGACAATAATGACTAACTTCCAACGGTTTAATAACACTTCTAGTCCGTATGCTTCGCAAAATTCAAAATAAAGATAACGAACATATTGCTGCAATATCTATTAATAATAAGGGATTAACCTCAAACCTCAAAACAAGTTATAGTTTGATATTGCAGCTAAACATGCAGATATATTACTTTTACAAGAACATTGGCTTCAAAGCTATAGATGTGACTGAGCTGTTTAACAACGAGGAGTTCTTTTTTAATTAGACTAGTAATTTATATATATCAAACAAAGAACAGATAATCCATATTGAGACTATCGGTGGAACTGTATATGTATCATAGGCGATTTACATACTCAAATGCTTAGATTTCAGAGTAAATATACAGTATTTAGTTTAAGCTGTGGTTATTGGGCAGGAGTTAACAGTTTTAGATTTATAGTAACAGGTGGAGATGTTACCACAGCTCATTTTACAGAAACAATAGGAACTGTTCCCACACAAGACATCCGGGAAACACTTGACACCCCTTTTATGAGCTCATATTCCAAATCATATACTTTTGTAAGTGAATTCCAACTTGGACAAGGAAGAAAGAAGAAAAGGGAGAAATTTTGGATATTCCAATCTAGAACTTGTAAACCTGATGGTCTGATTGAAGGGATTAAAAAACTTACAAGTAAACAGAGAACGATAAATATATTTTTTTTTTGGATAAAAATAGATCTAAAGATTTAAATTGATTGGTTGATTATAGATAAAANTACAATTTAAACTTTCAGTTGGTTTATGAATTTTAGTAAATTGTTATAGCGTCGGACTGATTGTATACCACTTGTGAGTCAACATGTGTCTGAAGACAAGAAATAGAACACAATTTTATTTGTTTTATAGATATTTGTTTGTTATTCTGTTAAATTTATGCATTCGAACATTTACCAAATCATTCGGTGGGAAGGCAATTTCGCTATTCATTTCTCTAATCAAATTATTGAGAAATTACCCCTTTAAAACGTGGTGCAATCCATCAAGGTAGAAGTAGTGGAGTGTCCTAAAGTTTTTGGAATTCTACCAAGCAACCATAATTATGGGATTTGTTTCGATCAGTACTATGATGAAAGTATTATATATTATATATGAAAAAGAAAGGAAATGGGGTAAATGTCAAGGAGACAACATCTGATCTCCAAGCTAAAACGACCCAAAACAAAGCATCTAGGAGTCACCGTACGGTCTTCAACACAGTGAGGAATCTCACACTATATAGCAAGCCCTAAAGTGCCCCAAAGTAATAAGTGAATAAATCGATGGAAACAAAGCACATCCAATAACCCGAAACTCAAAACACTAAAAGTTTATAAGAAGACAAGAACAAGCCAATGACCAACATATTCCTGACTTGGGACAGGCTCAAAAATTGCGGTGGGGTTAAACTCGTTTTCTTGGATTCAAACCCTCTCCTTATGTGTGGTGAATGACTAAAAAGGTAAAAAGAAAAAAGACTCACAGTAAAAATAAAACTAGAAAAAAGCCCAACTTATCAAGGCGAGTACCTTTACAATGAAGTACATAAAACATGAATACAAAACACACGGGTACTGTCCTGACAAATGCTCGCAGTTACTGACAGCTAGCTAAGGACATAATTTCCGTTGACTATGATATCAAGCCTTCTAACATATGAAATATCAATTGAAATACTTCTAAATAGATTTCGTATGAACATCATCAATTATGAAGGAAGAACATGATATTGCGCAATGCCAATATGAAAAATTGTTTCAATTTATGATATCTAAACCCTTGATGCAAAAGTTTTTCAGTTAGACAAAGATTTCGGTCGTTGAAATTAGAAGCATCACTACATGCATATCGAACAAGTTGTGAAATGTAGACCCCGTAAGAAGGAGCTAACGGAACATCGCTGTCGAGTTGGGGAAAATTAACTACAAGGAAAGAGAAATCATCCCTTTTATCATAAACTTTAGTGTTTAACTTTCCTCGATTTAGTGATATATCAAGATCAAGATAGTTTTCTATATACTATCCTCATTTGAATTATCATGTTCCGTTGTATTTTTAGAGAATTTTTATACATTATCTAGCCCTTCAAATACTTGTAAAAATTAACAATGAGAAAACTTCCGTTCTTGATCAAATATCGCCAACTTTATCTTGAATTTGTGTTTATTCTACACCATCCTACAACGTACTACAAATATCATGAAAAAATACTTATTATAATCACATTCCTTGTTTTTCGGTTTTCTACTGCTGTTGTGAATGCAAATAGGATGTAACACCATGTAAAATCAGCATTTTGAAGGATATGCATGCGTTAAATTAAAGTTAAAGACATAACCTAAAACGAAAAGACAGGAAAGACAAAACATAATAGACAAAAAAATATGATTCTTACCAATTATATATATTTCTCTCCGATCCGCGTGAGGGGCGACTTGAGTTTGTGCGTGTTTTGTACAAGTAAATGTCGTTGCTTGATGAATTTCGAAGAAAAACCTGGTATAGTTTGAGTTATTGTCGTTTAGTTACTTAGATTATCAAGCAATCGACAGTCGGCAACAAAAACTTTCCGCAAAGACAATGTATTTGTATTTGAAGAGACTTTGTCTCATGTGCAATTACTCCATATCCTTTCATTTTTGCAAATTAAAGCCTTTAATTGATATATAACTTACAATTCTTTGATGCTAAAATATTTTTTATTAATTCTAGCAGCCAATTGCGGTCGTTGTTTACAATCAGTATATAAGCCTTGCAATTATTTTGGCAATTATCAAAGCTGTTTTACTATTTGAATGTAAATGCCATGTCAAATTTTAAGTGATTGTCGCTTTATTTTTTTACAAGGTACTTAGCCTAAATAACTAAAATAGGACCACATAACATCTTAATTGAAAACATCAACAACGTGTGTGCTAAAATTGAGATTAAGGTTACTGTCTCAATGTCAAATCTTCAAGAAAGTTCCGTGACAATGTATTTTATTTTATACCGGATGCTGAATGACTTTTGGGTAATTGCCTCATTATCACTTGACCTCTCAACTCAAACACTTTATAATTATTTCATTTCAATGGACTTTCAATCCTTGACATTTAACTAGCTACTTCTTTGACTAATAATAACAAACAATTTTGTCGAATTTTTACCTACTCATACCTTTTTAAAATGGGAATTCGAGGACTTTATGTATTAATCAGTATTTGGACTGGTGCCGCATTCGGCCAGGGATGCAGCCTTCAACTAGAGGAAATACATCCAAAACATTCTATTGATATTGATATGGTAAGTAATATCTCTGATTTACTCTGCACTTTGATAGTATTGTGTTGGTAAGTTACTTTTTTGGCTGTGCTAAGCATTAGCTTTAAATTTCCGATGTTCGTGTGTTTTATTGGTTTTTCCTGTCTCGTTTTTTTGAATCGTGCCTTGACTTTGATTTATAAGATGTTATTGTGCTTCGTTCCTGTCTGTTTTCTTTTTGTTCCGTCTGGACCAAACACTATCAATAATATTTAGTAATAGTAAATTTATGCATACCTTGATATTGATCCCTTTCTCCTATTTACAATACTCCATGATCTGTCTTGTGCTCATTTTGTACGTCATGTATATAGTCCCAACTTCAGATTAAATATAAGGGTAGTAACCAAACTGTTACATGTATAATAAGCTATATTTTCATATCGTCAGTAATAACAAGCGTCTTTAACTTACTATGAGATATGAACAAAGCTTATTGTCAAAGGCCCCATTGTGACTTCAAGGTGTAGAACAAAGATAAAAGCGTTGCTCCTTGCTTTGTTTTCATTATGTATTTGTAGAGATTTTGTCCCTTGTGCATGTAC
>MJUU01037697.1:45152-62668 GCA_002080025.1 Modiolus philippinarum
AATAATCAATGAAGGGATATGGAGTAAATGCAAATGAGACAAAGTCTCTACAAATACATAGTAAATAAGCAATGGAACAACGCTTTTATTGTTGTTCTTCATCTTGAAGTCGCCATGAGGCCTTCAACAATTAGCTTTACTCATACCTCATAGCAAGTTCAAGACGGCCCCTAGCACCGGTTTGAGCGGAATTCATTGCTAATTGTCGAGCAACGCTACATCCATGCTTTTTTATCCTAATGATCCATGGATGCGGGATCGTCAACAAAATTAAAGTTAACTGGCGAAGTGTTCTTACAATCGCTGTCATCCACTGCCCGACAAAAGACGACAGAAGACGATCACAACA
Organism: Modiolus philippinarum; assembly: GCA_002080025.1. NCBI lineage: Eukaryota > Metazoa > Mollusca > Bivalvia > Mytilida > Modiolidae > Modiolus > Modiolus philippinarum. The sequence goes on from MJUU01037697.1 coordinate 45,502, forward strand.
TTTAAACAACCACAGGGCACTCATCGAGCCAATTGTAAGAAAACTTGGCAAAGTAAAATTATGAGATGTGGGCACAATAAACAGGTGGTCAGATTACAATTTTAGATTACAAAAAATAAAAAGGCCAAAATATGAAAGTGTGATAGCATATCCATATGAGAGATTCTCTCAAGAACAAGTACACCATAACTGAAATGTATATAGAGCATACATCTCTCTCACGGGGAATCTCACTTATGTCTCTTTTATAAACTAATGACTAGAACTACTGCATAAAAGTCTTTTCAAATCCTCAAAAATTTCTGTCTATAAACACAATTTGTCGAAGTAAAATCATTTTGGGGAGAAAGAAGGGTCCGCATGGCTGTGCATGGCTTTTACGTTGAGAAAAGCTGTTAAGAGGTACACTGCAAAGATGTGTATCTAATGAAACACTTCTGAATTTTACATATGAAATGCTTATAATTAGCACCTAATCAGTAGTAACTAGGGGATACCTATCTAAAGAGTATAGTATAGAGAACATTGTGAATTGGATGCAGACAAGGGCAAATAGTAAATCGCAGATACACTGTAAGGCTTTGTGCCGACATAAATGTTAACTAAATTATTCGTATTCAACAACATGTTTGATGCTTTATAGGAAGAATATTGACAGATGTGTCACAACGGTGGTTTATTTGAATAAATCTGGGCAGGCAGAATATACAGGACCGTATCTATGGAATCTGAAAAGTATGTATCATTAAAGTATAAGGCATGCCTTCTATAATGCTGGAGTCTCCCATAAAAATTGTTTCTGTGTCTTTTGTCGTTCAGTGTATTCTGTTCTTGGATTGTCGGAATAATCATCGGTCATATTTTCCATCACTAATGTATCGACGTAACTGTGTAAGTTAACACTCCTCTTTTTCCACGTTAGTGTGATATTTGATTGTTTTTTTTTAACTGAACAGATACAAAGTGGTCATGTGCGGTTCATCTGCAAACATTTTATTCAAACTTTTGTTTAATTTAAACTTAGTTTGTTTGTAAATACAACAAATTGGATAAGACACAAGTAAGACATACTTATGAAGTCTTCTCCGGTTTACAATTATTTACAATATTATGACATGCTAACTAAATTACATATTACAATTTTAGATACTAGTTTTATAAGATAAGGTTAACACATTTAAACAAAAAGACAAAAAAAGGAATGTGTGTGTGGTGATGCGTGTGAGGATAGTTTTCTGGATACTTAGACAATAAGGAAACGTTCAGTTTTCTTAATATAGTTATAGACATTGTGTAAAGCAATTACATATTGATCAAACGTAAGCTTGTCACTTAAACCAAGGAGAAGATTCAAGTCTATTCTACAATATCCCTGTACCCAGTGTAAATCATTTTTAATACCTCTCTTGCCTCAAAATAAAGAGGACATTCAAGAAAATAATGGGATGCGGACTCGTATGTATGGCCACATCGACATGAGGGATTTTGGATAATATTTACTTTATAGAGATCACCATTTAAAAAAGATGCCATACATCGCAACTGGGTTAATATTATATTCAATTTCCTNTTACCGTTCCGCAGAGGATACGCAGTTGTTGACTGAATACTTTTGTTTTCCAGATACAAGACTTAACCGAGGCCGATGTGCGACGCTAGAATTTCCATATTTATGTAAACTGCATTCGTTTATTTGTGGTGTGAGAATCTATAGAGCATCCTTCCAGCTGATCATAATTTTTAAAGTATTTGTTGGGTCTTTAAACTTGGGCCCATGTTGGTCTATTAAGACCTCCATAAGATTTGTACACCAGAAAGTAAGACGCTTATGTAAATGACTAAGTACATTGTAAATAGAAATCCCGTTGCAAAATCACGAATAAGAAATATTAAGACAGATAATATGACGCCATTATTAAATTAATGTAGTTCATAATTTTATTATGGAAAAAAATCAAGCATCTTTAAGAATAGATGCCACTTCTTTCTGAAAAAATTTGAATCACATTTTTTTCAAATCCCTAATTTATTTTTTTTCACTGCGATAGATAATTTCTTCCATTTCAGTCAAACTCAAAGTGTTAAGCACGGATTACAATACTGCAGCAGTTCTGTTTTGTTTTGATGTCCAGGCCGATGGTATATGTAAGCAACACATGTTACAGTTTGAAATTTGGAGTAGGTCAACAAACCATCTACCTAAAGATGTAACTGAAAGTGCGCTGCGTCAGATACCAGATATAGGATGTATTAATTTTAACGATATTAGTACCAATAGAGAAGGAACCATGGGTAAAGTATACGTACTTAATTCTCGGTTTAAGAAGATAATAAATTTCTAAGTGAAATTTCTTGTATATTTATGGAACAACGGCAGTAGATTACCGAAGGAACAAAGGAAGTGATGATCATAAAAATCGAAGTCCATAGACATGACAAAAACGACAACAGAAAAAAACAAAGACAAAGCAAGGACGTGAGACAGCTACAATGCACGGATATAAAAAATATCACATTTAGAACACAGGCACTCATAGTGTGAACTCCCATGAAACCGAAAGGGACATCAGGTTCTTTGGAAGGCTAAGCATGTCCTTTTCCACTAGCTAACTATCAGTTAGGCATATATAGTATTGAAAGATCTGTTCGTAGTTGATTGGTTAATATCATTTCCTAACCCTTAGACAAAACCAATTAAAAAACTTGAGACGTGTTTACTCTCTAACCCTAAAACAGTGCCAAGGTAAGATTTTGAAGAGATTACATCTCTAATTTTAAAGCATTATTTAGGTTATTTTAACTTGACACATTTGTGAGCGGAGTAGAACTTTCCCGGATGTTTTAAGAGAATTTGATATGTGGGTGTTTCATTTTTAGGGTTATTTTAAATTGTAGTGTTCGAATCTATTCCTAATTGATCGTGTCTTTGATCCAATTTCTCCGGTTTTTTTCTCTTTATCATGTCATTCGACTTTGATTTATGCAAATCAGAAAAAACAATGGCAATATATGAACTAAACTCACATGTGATAAAGTCCTTTCAAATAGTAGTACATGGTGTGTGCTGCTTTCCTTCGGAATCTAATGTCGTTCATTTTTACTATACTTTCATACTTTTTCGGTAGGATATTAAAGAGTCATTTCAGGGGAAGACAGTAAAAGGATTAATGACAATACAATGCTTTACATTCAAGCTACAGCTTCATCTTTTTTTTATTTCAGTGAAATGTCAGGCCCCTTCTTCATCAGAACCTCAGCCTGAAGATAAAGGTAAAGTTTTAAAATGCTAACAAATAATATATGTTCAACAAGATACACCATAGATTGAAATCACTTAGTGTATTATATAATAGCAAAGATTGGTTTTACCAAATAAATCCCGAAAGAGCAGTGAATCTGAATTCTATAGATGGACTTTTCGACAATTTATGTATCAAACATTTCGAAGAACAACTGATAGATAACGATTAACACGGAAAGTCTAAATATAAATCTAAATCATGCAGGTACCGTCAAAGAATTGCATAGGGAGAAACGTTCTTAGTTTTATAAGAATTTGAAAACGTTTTATACAGAGACTTTTCAAATGATTGGTTTTCGTTTCAGCTATGAAGTACTCAACTATACAACCAAATCCATACTTACTATATATTTCGTTTTCAGAAACATGTATGTTGTCGCCTTTTGATTCCAAAGTCTCAACTGGCAAGAGAAAGGTAGGCTTACATTAAGCGGTTTGAATATTTTCATGTATTACCTTCAAAATATTTCTAGTCCCATAGATTGCATATACCCAAATAAAATTGTTTGTGATATTTGAGTTGATATTATACGTCTTTAAGATGTGGTATAAATGTCATACATGTACACGGTTTCAGGGTTTCCTGCTATTTTGATGCATCAGAGACTAGTCTTTCTGTCTCAACACCATTTACTTATTTTGTTAATACTAATGTATTTTGATTTTGTTTAATAAACAGAGCTTTGCTGTACACTGTCTGGCGAGCTGTTCCTATTAACATGAGTTTGAGTTTTATTTTATAAGTGATTTATGTTCGTCTGAGTTTATGAAATAGAACATAACTTTACTTTTGTATTATTGTGTACAATGTGAACACAGACGTCCCAGGCTATAAATGGCTACTTAACACAGTGTGTACATCTCAGTTTTCTTAATCAATATTTACATTTTTTCTCTTCTATTTTGTTTCATACCTCAGTTCAAACTAATGTACTGTAATTTTAGTTTCTGGAGATGCGTCTTTCGAGAGTTTATTTCTCCTGAGTGCAAATCAGAGCATTTGGAAATACCAAGGAAAGGATATGGAGTAAATGCACATAAGACAAGGTGTCAAGGAAGGCAATGAACCGAAAAGTTGATGAAGGACAAATAACCAATACGTCTAATTTTGAATAAAAAACCTTAAGTAGGCTAAGCACATAGCTATGCATGATGGAGATGCTCCATAATAAACATAATTTTGCTAAATCTAGATATCGTAATTGAAACAAAAATCTGCTTTTGGGCCAGCACTCGAGTACTGAGTACGGAGTTGCTGAATACCCTAAGGAGTATCGGGTCAGTGAGTATAAATAACAAAATACCGAAGTTACTCTTACTTTGCTTTTTGCAGATCTATATTTCAACATCTTATGCCTCTTCAATACAGATCAAATCAAAACGTTTCGAAGTCCATATACCAAAATACATGTAAAAGTTGATACAAAACAAATAACCAATGGGATCTAAATAGAAAAGCCAAGATCAGCTTAGGACAACGAGGGTAAAAACAAAATTACGTAATAAGAATTGTCAAGAGTCAAAACCCAAAGGGCAATGAGATACAGTAGGTGAAAGCAACCGGAAAAAATTGTGAACTGCAATATTTCTGACTTAGTAACTTGTATTTCAAAAGAAATGGAGGCTTTTACCGGTTTTATGGCGGGCCAATACTCCCCTTCGATTACGGTTGTGTTCAGTAGCACATCAACAGCAAATACTATTGGAAATAATTACGTTAAAAATATTTAAGGCAGTTGTATTTTATTTCTTTATTTTTCGCCAATTGCAGCCATCAGGAAACCTTCATACTACAGTAATCGGCGTAGAAAAGGGTAAACAGGCATATGATACAAGTTATAGAGCAGTTCGTGGAAACGACGATAACGCATACTATTTACTGAGTTCTTATAAAAGGTAAAACTTGTTTATTATTATGTTTATCTATGTCTCGATAATTCCATACTCTGAGACTAAAAATTGTGATTTTCAAATGCAACAAGCATTAAAAACAAGTTTGAAAAAAATTAAAAGTGATTGATAGAAGAAAGTGAATGGATATATATGAAACACAAAATATGAACTTATCTGCTACACTCTTTCCCATATATATATGCTATGTGACTTAACAAGCTAATGATAATATTTTGTGTTGAAAAATATTGTAACTCGTCTATGGGCAGTCAAATTTATGGCATTCAGTGCATATTCTTTTTGTTTTTTTTTCAGAGGAAATGCCTGTTCTTCTATAAAAGTAGATAAATACCAGAAGCTTTCCGAGAATCACTATCTACAGATGGATGTCTCTGTTCCTAGTAAGAGTTTTAGAAATGTGCATTTTTTTTCAAATTTCATTTATATCTTAACTGTAAAAAAGATATTCAGAAAGCAAAAAATATCTGACAATGAATAAAATGCAAAGCTGTGTCCTTAGCTCAATTTGCCTTACATTTAAATCCTATTGGATATTTGTTCTCTATTACACACATTTCGAGTTGTGATGTTCCGAAGGTTTTGAGTTGATATACAGTGGAGAAAAATTTCTAATTTTATTTAAAGTTTGAACTGAGGTATGAAACAAAATAGAAGAGAAAAAATGTAAATATTGATTAAGAAAACTGAGATGTACACACTGTGTTAAGTAGCCATTTATAGCCTGGGACGTCTGTGTTCACATTGTACACAATAATACAAAAGTAAAGTTATGTTCTATTTCATAAACTCAGACGAACATAAATCACTTATAAAATAAAACTCAAACTCATGTTAATAGGAACAGCTCGCCAGACAGTGTACAACAAAGCTCTGTTTATTAAACAAAATTAAAAACCTGTCTTGGCCGCTGCAGGTTTAGTACAACACATACATACAATCTACAAAAGAAAAAAAATGGTAAGTAAACCATACAAAAAAAATTTTAAATAAAAAATACATATATAAATACTTCTTTTAGATTTAAATTATCATGTATCTCATCTCTGTCATGAATGTATTCTGTATTCTCTTAAAATAAAAAACTTGCGCATAAAAAGAGGGTGGGAGGGTGGGGTAAGTAAGACTACTTTGCTGTACCGACTGCGAACCTCGAATGACTTAAAATCTCGCAATACATTTACCACATAAACTATTCTATTTCCCGCTCTAGCACGGGCTAGGCAAGAGCAAACTTTAACCTATACATAACATATCGTATCATACTGAAATAACCTTATTAGGCAATGCTAGACTTTAAATACCCTGTACAAAACAATAACATAAACAAATACACGTGTTTGAAACACATGTTTAACATTCTACAATAAACATAGTACAAGCAGGTAACTTTTATAAATTCCTTTATGTTCTATTTCATAAACTCAGACGAACATAAATCATTTATAAAATAAAACTCAAACTCATGTTTATAGGAACAGCTCGCCAGACAGTGTACAGCAAAGCTCTCGAATTGAAGAAAGGGATTCAATTTTGAAACTGAAATTTTATATATTTTAAATATTGATTACAGTATATCTAAATACCCAAAGTTTTACAAACTAGTAGTCTATCAGTGATTGATTCTTTTACGTAACCATCTTTCGCCTTGTCACTTTTCCAGCGACCATGTTTTTTGAACAAACGATCACTTATACCAGCGACTGCTGCCGCTGTGGCACCACCTGATCTAAGACTATGAAGACCAAATTTTGTTTGGTCTAGTCCGATACTTTGAAGAGCAGATAATAATATTTCTCTGGACCTAGTATACGATAGCTGACCAGATTTTCTCAGTTTGTATATATTTTCATAAGGGTCTGAATAAAAAATGTAGTGATGTTGTTTCAATATTAGCTAATTTAAGATACCGATTTAACATGTTTACAGGACATGTGACTAACCCTGTTTTTGAAATAAGCACATCTCTCCCTTCCCTGTAAATATCAGTCTTGCTTTTAACTAAAAATAGTTTAATGTGATCAGAGAAAAAAGTAATGTCGGATCTTCTTAAATTAGCTAATTCTGAAAATCTAAAAAAAAAACCAGAATAACAGAGTAAACACATAGTAGCTATTCTTAAATCTTTTAAATTACAATGTTCATTTCCAAATTTTGAAACAGTTTTGTTTAAAATATCTGGTGTGATTGGTTCTTTTTTAGTTGTCATGTGTCCGATTTTTCTATGTGCGCCTTAACGAACAAAATTGACTAAATCTGATTGACAGGGATTCTTTAACCCAGCTAGCTTATGTGCCCAGCTAATACCATAAACTATTTGATCTACTTTACTACTTGATTTGGCAGTTTCAGCTACATGTATTAAATAAATTGAAACAGTAATGTCTGTAGCAAGCAATGGAGAAAGTTTATATGAATCTGACCACTTACAAATATTATTAAAGGCATTCTGGTACACCGTCTTTGTGTTTATTCCACGAGAAGCCAAACAATACTCCGGCAGTTTCCTTTTCAAAGCAGAAATGTCTCCATCATCTCTAGATTCACCGACAGATTTCCATACTCCAACATTAAATACTGCTGAAAAACGTATAAAACATAAATACCCGGTATATTGCACATATAATCTTATTTCTATTTACATAGTGTCATTACAACAGGACCTTGTCTCTTTGCTAGACCATGTCGGCTAATTATACATAAAATTAAGACCATGTCTCCGTGTGACCTTGCCAGCTACAATACAATCTACATTGTACTAGGACCGTGTCACAAAAGTTAATATGTCCGAAAGGAATATATATATATTTTTTTATAATATAACATTTCATTCTACAAATTAAAAACCATAATATGTATTACATACAAGCTCTACTATAAAAGTAATTTCGAATTTTTCTGCATGAAACCTACCCATGACCTTGCCAGCTACAATACAATTAACATTGTACTAGGGCCTTGTCACTTGCATCTAGTAAGACCGCCACTACTGGTGTTATAAAAGGCTCAGTGCCGAATATAGGGTTACAATTTGTTCCTTTAACATAAATACCTATTGTACATGTATTTTTTAATTCTATGACTTCTTTCACATAAGAATGATACATCCAGTGTTTAGAAAAAAACAAATGGCCAATAGGCAGCCGAAGTCCATTTAGGTATAATAAGAGTTCCCTTAGCTTTACAAATTACTAAGTGTTTGACTGTTCTAATTACTGCGTAAATCGGTGGTACTAACCAATTGATTTCTCCCGCCCAATCTTGGGAGAAGGCATCTACTGCCTCAGTATCTTTATTCCAGAATAACGAGTTGATTCTTGACAATTTTGTGTTTGTAGAATTTGCAAAGCGATCTTTTGTGTAAATACCCCATAGATCATTCATAAAATTGAAAAAATCCTGGGAAACACCCCAATCATCATAATCTATTATCTTGCTAAGAAAATCAGCCTGTGTATTTCTTTCTCTGGGTACCCACTGAATATCAATTAAAATTCCATTTTTCAAGCAAATGGTAAAAATTGACATAGATATAGCTTGTAAACCTTTCTTTCATGCTACCCGATTCAACAATCTTTACACAATTTTGGTTATCTGTATACCAAACTAAAGTTTTCCCCTCAAAAACCTTTTGAAAAGAACAAATTGCTAATTCAATGGCCTTTAACTCTCGCCATGTTGAGCTTTCTCTAGCCTCATCTTCACTCCACATCTTATGAAAAATCTTTTTGTCAATTTCAACTGTAAATGCTGCAGCAGCAACATTACTAGCGTCAGAATAAACAATTATGGACGACACATCATAATCGCTCAATTTTTTACAATTGACAGCATTTATATTTGATTGCCAAAAATTTAACTCTGATCTAGTTTTGTTCAAATCTTCAACAAATAAATTGTTATCCCAACCCGTTCTATTAACAATAGCCATATAACAGTACCTTGTCATAAGTCGTGATACATTTCCGATCACAGGTGACATGCTTATGATTTTACCTGTAACCTGCGCTAATGTTCTAACTGTAATACAGGGGAACGTCTCAAAAATATTATTTAGCGCTGATAACATTTCATTGACACGTCTATCAGGAATACTAAGTGAAAATTCGTTTGAATTCCAAATTATACCTAACCATTCAATACATTTTGTGGGCTTAAAAATAGATTTCTCATAATTTAACAAAAACCCTGCATCAATCAATGACTGTCTGACAAAATCTGAATCTTTTGCACACTGTTCTTCGTCAGTATTCATACCAAAACCATCGTCAAGATACAATACTATTTATATAGAATTTTCACGCCAATATTTGACCATAGGTCTTAAACATTTTGTGAAAATGTAAGGAACGGTTGAAATACCAAAGGCTAAAAAATTTTTCTTTCCACATAAAACCTAAATATGTGTGTTGTTGAGGACAGATATCCAGATGAAAATATCCCGACTTTAGATCAAATTTATACATGGATGAACCTTTTTCAAAGTATTGAACCGCTAGTCTCCAGTCTTCAAACTTTACTTTTTCTTTCTTAATTGACAGGTTTAATAGACTAAGGTCAAGAATCAATCGTTTCTTACCTGATTTTTGTGTGGCTACACTAAGGGGGTTTACAATATATGGTTGAAAAGGCACTTCAATAGCACAACCTGTAGAAACCAAGTCTTGAACAGCTTGATCAATAAATTCAGCATTATTCATAGCAGATTTATTGTTTTTCTTTGACATTGAACTAGGGTTTTCTATAAAAGGAATTACGTAACCCTTTTTTATTGTATCTAAAACAAAACTATTAGCCCTATCTTTTCCCAAAACTGAATATGTCTGGCTAATCGACCTTTTACGCCTTGGCAATTGGAATTTTCATTAGAATTTTTCATTTCAAAGTAATGTAATTGTTGCAAAAATACTTCTGTATCAGAATTTAAATAATTTCCCCAATCACAACCAGATGTACAATAAAAATACTTATCATTACCAGTATCGTTGGCAATACTATTGTTTTTGGTTAGAGCTGTTGTTGTTGATCTGCTGCATCTTGAGTTCTCCAGTGTCCCATTTGCTTGCAGGCATGACAGATGTCCCACATGGACGGCTCACGCCGCCCGGCGCCGGCACGAAAGGGCGGCGGGTTTTGACGTTTGTAATTGTAGTTACTATAAGGATTAGGAGCAGTTTCCACAACGGTGGGCTTTGCAGTAGCCTTGTACGGATGGGATCTATTACGTGACTTCTCTTTGATATTCCTAATAGCCCTAGCGTCTGCTTGGCGGATTTTCTTTTCATCCTCCGAGTCGGAAACAATGACATTTGACTCATATTCCCGGACAGTTGCCCAACCACCGGCTGAAGTATCGGCAATACGTATTAACTTATTGCGGCCTTTAACTTTATCACACAAATCAGAAACAAGCTCAATTACAGGCGGCTCTGAACGCGGCACAAATTTCAAAAGTCTGTTGAGCTCAGACAGAATTTCTTCATTAAATTTATGTTGAATTTTGTTGCCTTCGTGCTTGAATTTCAAAGACACGTCTTCTTTTAACTTTTTGGCAAGAGAATCTTGATCATGAGCTAAGTCGGACTTTAAATCAACGAATTTATTATCAAAATAAACTTTGAATAATTCAAACGTATCAGCCAAATCACGATTATCTCTGCTACTCGAAGCGTTTTGTAAATTTTCATCTCTTGGTTGAGACTGTTGTTCATCATTACGACTTGGACTACCAGGTTCGGACATCTTTAAATAAGACTACTTTGCTGTACCGACTGCGAACCTCGAATGACTTAAAATCCCGCATTACATTTACCACATAAACTATTCTATTTCCCGCTCTAGCACGGGCTAGGCAAGAACAAACTTTAACCTATACATAACATATCGTATCATACTGAAATAACCTTATTAGGCAATGCTAGACTTTAAATACCCTGTACAAAACAATAACATAAACAAATACACGTGTTTGAAACAAATGTTTAACATTCTACAATAAACATAGTACAAGCAGGTAACTTTTATAAAGTCATTGATACGGAGGACACCTGCAAATGCACGTCACGTCCATGTTGTTTCACAATTGAATATCGTAATAGTTAACATTCCCGTAAGACAATAAAATTGGTGTCAAGGCAATGCAATCAAATTGACTTCAAATATTTTACGAAAGATATAGAATAAATGAGCATAAGACCATAACACATGCTACCTCCAACTGTAATAAATTTTAATTAGCTGTACGGCCATTTCGGTTATAAATTCCTCCTCAGCAGCACTAGAACTCAAACAAATCCACAATTTCAAAAAAATGTCAAAAATGCATAAAACCAAACGAAATCCGCGTAATCAGTTATATCAAATATAGCTAAGGATCAAACTACGATGGAGGGAGATAAACCTTAGAATTTATATGAATTAAGATAATACTTTTAAACAAAATGTGTACACATGAGATAAAATGATGTACAAGAACATCATATCTAAAAAAAATAAAATTCAAAGCATGAAATACTCTAAAATGACTTCATTTCTTGTTTGTTAATACACATTGTACCTATTTTACAGAGGAACGATGGTCTGTTAAACTACCAACAGGAGAACTGGGTCTGTTTATTTGTTACGAAAGAGAAAATGGACGCTGCAGTAGAAGTGAATTGCAATTTTTGTCTATGCATAATGAAATGATCGATTTACAAAAAATGGTAAATGACAAGACATTTATGGAGAAGACCTTCTGCACTAAATACAACTTTTACTTCGATCAGTCGGCAGGTTAGAATTCTTTAGTATAATGATAAAGTCAACAAGCATTTGAACTCAATTATATCTACAGTCAGTTATTCATAAAGAATGTGTAAGAAATACATAAATGTGTCAATTATTGTTTAGTCACAGTTCTTGATATATGGGTAGTCACATATATTTTGCAAAAGTATTTTAATTTGTACATTTTTGCAAATATTACCTCTTAATTGTGAAAAAGTATAGCATTTTCATATTGTTTATACATGATTTATATCTTCATTATAACTGTAGCTTTCCAAACACAAGTTTTCTATTCATTAAATTTGATTGCCCCATCTATCTACAAGATTTGCTCATAGGCAATGCTTGTTTTAATGTCAACATGTCTTTTTGCAATCATACTTTTCGCATATAAACGAATGGTGCGTTCGAACCAATAATGACGAGTAATTAGTATTTATAATTTCAGTATATAAACAAGATTTGAAACATTTATATTTAAAGTGTATAAACTTGATTTAAATTCACAGGGACACCAGCCTTTTTTCCTATTACATCAAATTAGTTTAGGTAATATTGTGTTAATGTTCAGGTTTGTTTATTGCTTTTGTAGGATTTTGTGCAGTTCCAGATATTCTAGCAAACATAATATCGTTCGGAACAAACTGTAAGTAGATTTATTTCGCTGAACTTGATTACTCTTTATTAAGGGGCCAACTCCGACCTGCCGTTGGGTGTGGGGTTTCCTCACCGTTCATTGAAGATCTTATGGTGGCTTTGAGTTGTTATTACTCCCCTTTGGGTCGTTTTCTCTTTGACACATTCCCCGTTTCCCTTCTTTTTCCTATAAGCCAACAAATTGTCATGGAACAGCTCAAGGCGCAACACCATTATTAAGACAAAGATAAAGTACACAACAATTTGTTTCGATTAGACTGAAACAACATATGTGGTTCTGTTCTTCTTGTAATGTATATATTAGTATCAAAGTTAGGTCACTTGTCTACTACGACCTTTCAAAAGCAATTGCTGTTGAATTGCTTCCGGACACTTCTGAAACAATAAAGGAGGTTTGGTGCTCAATCAAACCGTTTCAAACCACCATTTCTTTTGAAATGCCTATACCAAGTCAGGACCATTGAACTTGACAATTTCGCCTTTGGTTTTGCACCTGCGTTGCCTATTCGCATCCTGGACATTGGCTCTCGAAAATTGTCTTTGGCAATTTTCTTATTACCTCCATTTGCAAAAGTTTAAAATTTTGATGCAGTCATGATACAATTACAATAAAGCTTTTATTTTTAATATTTTTATCATGATCACAATAAATGAAGGCAACTGCAATATTAAAGGATACGAAGTATAAGGATTGAACAGAAGATACAACAATGAAAAAGGAGAACTAAATAAAAGTAAACGCATATGAAGTGAATTCTTTGGGCATGTGTTTTTTATAAAGTTATTATGCATAATGTAGTCTTAAGGATGTACTCTTGTGAGGAGCCAAAATTTTAAAGTATTTAACTTTTTATCAAACATTGATTTTTGGACTGTTCTTACCCTATAAATTCAATATATAAAGAAAAATACATAGGTTGTTACTTTGCTAGAGATGTTTGAAGGTGACCAATTTAAGCACTTTTGACAGAAATCAAAATTCACAGTAACTTCGGTATTTAGTTATTTGCCCATTTTTATGCATTTTTGCCCATTTTTTGACTATTTTCATGAAAAAAATCTAGCTCAGAGTATTAAACTTTTTCTCATACTTTCTGAAAAGTTGTGAATAGAAGGAATGAACTAATTCAGTCCCCGAAAATCATATGTTGGTGTTGATATAAGAAAGTTTTGTCCGATTTTCATGCTTTTTAGGCAATTTTAGCATTTCCATTTTTCCCAAAAAATGAAGATTTTCTAAATTTTTTTAAACAGCTAATAGTTTTAACTTCATTTGTTTTGTGATTTTTTAATGCAAAAATATATAACGCTATTTTTAAAGGGCAAAATCAAATCTTAAGTGCATATATTTTTTTCATAAAATGACTTTTTCTAACCCACATCCTATTTTGGGAAAATTGGACATGACTCCAACAGCCAATTGGGGCATAAATCTTTAGTTTGAGATTACTCTGAAACTACTTGATTGAGATGAATAATTTTTTGACACAATTTTAAGATAACATATGTTTTGTTAATTCATTGCTCTTGTACATAAGACATAAATAATTTTAAAGTGATTTCCAAACGAGAATTCAACGAGACTGAACATGACCAGAATATATCCTTAAGACTACCGTTTAGAATAGTATATACATTATTAAATTTTTTTCCGATTTAACACAAAAATCGATTCAACTTTTGATTGTAATTCAATTTAGATGTACCATTTGATGACATAAAGCAAACGAATGACAACAAACACCATCTGTGTCGATTGAATGATATTCCAGTCCAGGAAACTCTGCATACATCGGAGGTAAGGAAATAACTAACAAAAAAAAGTTGATATTGTCATTTATTTTTTAATCGACAATAAAACAGAAGGCAAGTTTCAATTGTTTGACATTATAATTAGACTTTCGAGTGTTATCGACAAGTTTTGCGGATGTTTTCTTCTAATGAATGTCTTGATGCTTAACATGATGTAATAAATGATAGAAGTTGCCATCGTTGTTGTTGCTTTTCAAAGGATCAGTATTTAAATGCAAATTTGATAAAAACAATTTTAAACTTACAAATTGTATTGCAGCACTTTCGTCAAATGTGGGTACTAACAAAATTGCCGAGCAGAATTGTCAAGACCTGAAGTAATCGAGGCAAAAACACAAAGCAGGTGGAAAGCACCGGAAAAATTGTCTAAGTAATGGCCCTGACTTGGTATAGGAATTTCAAATGAAATAGTGGGTTGAATTTGGTTCAATGCACGCCGAACCTCCCCTTCTTTTGCGGTAGTGTCCGGTAGCAACAAAGTGCAATCGAAATAAACAGTTTATACTTATTGACTGGTTATGAGGGAATAGCAAGTTTGTTGTTCCCGAGACCCTGACTATTGACCGAGGCGTAGCCGAGGTCAATAGTTAGAGGCCAAGGGGACAACAAACTTGCTATTTCCGAATAAACAGTCTATAAGTGTTTTATTATACCGAAAACACAAGGTTTACAACATTTGAATCATTTGTTCCATTTGTAGTATTTGTTTTCTAAATTTTGTATTCTTATTAAACATACACAATTATTTTCTTCGACAAAATTTTATCTGCTGCAAAGTGAATAATGTTCACTGTAATTTGCATAATTAGTTTAGAGTTGTTACTTGGAAACAATGATTTCAGAGCATTCTGAATTATCAACATAACTTTTATCCAATGGGATTCACAAATGAACAGTCTATGAGTATTTTATTATACAAAGGAAAAAACACACACAAAAAAAACCACAAAAAAACCACGTAATCTTTTCTCATCAACAAATTTTATTCTGCTACAAAGTGAATATTGTTCACTGTAATTTGCATGAGTTGTCACTTGGAAACAATGAGGTCAGAGCATTCTAGACAATTATCAGATTTTTTATCCAGTAGGAAAGCAAGAAAAAAGTTCGGGAAAAATATTCATACTGCCAGTCAATAGTCTGAGAAACTATTGACCAGTAAATAGTTAAAAATTGGAAAAGGTGAAAAATAGTGATTTTATTTTAGAAATTTCAGTAGTAATGTTCATATACTGAGGTACAATATTCAAATGCATTCCATATGTGTAATGATGTAATTTTGTTGCAGACTTGCAAGACACAGTCAAACACACGAGAAACGCTATACATTGTATAATGAGATCTTATGTAAAGACAAGCAAATTCCTGATCTTTTATTTATATTTTATTGTGTCGAACTTTTTGTACAGGTTTTCATCTGCTGTTAACTTCTAACGGACTTGAGTAAAACTTCAGGAGTTCCATAAAGCGTTCTCCGCTGATTTAAGCATTATCTTTTGGTTATTTAAGGGCATTTGGTTTCTATGATTTCTAATATATTTTTATAAGCGATTCTTCAGAATAATTTGATATCTTTGAATATAAATATTTCAAAACAAACATCTGACCATTCCTGGGATTGTTCGCTTTTGGATTGACGGTTCGGTTCTCACTTACTTTTCCAGGTTTTGTACAGTCATTATAAATTTCCAAATGATATTAAAAAAACATAAACCATAACAATATAGCATGTTCAAATGTTAACCGTAATTAATTCGATGAAATAAATAAATACCGAGGTTACTGTGTCATATATCATATATTCACTTTATTGTAGATTTCAGGATTATGGTACGAGATTGCTAGGACGAGAAGTATTGTAAATGACTACCATTCAGCGGTAGTTTATTTTCATTTGGACAAAGATAAAGTCCTGCATAGTACATACACTGGTGCTATGTAAGTACTTAGCATGGGTACATCGGCAAACGAGTTAAGTTAGTCACCATGCTGACTTGGCAGGTAGTATGACCAAAAATATTATAGAACAGTTATACAGCTCATTAAAATTATTGCAGTTGGAGTTAACATATGTGTTATGTTCTCATGTTCATTTACTCCATATCGAAGTACAATAATGATGGATATTTCTTAAACATAAAATCAATAATCAAAACCCAACCTAATGAACGTCCTACATAACCCCTGCTCTAAACTGACACTATATGTTTGCCTTTCCTGTCCGTCCATCTGTCTTTTCGCGACAAAAGTTTCAAAGACGGCTCTGATCCAAAAGTAACCTAATTCTACTAAACTGTTAACCACAATTTATATTTGTGAATAATGATTTTTGGGGTATACTGGACAAGGGTGGTGATCTTTCATGACCTCAGAGTTTACAAAATTAACTTCGTATTAGCATCTGCTCATATATTTTGTAGGTGACTGGAACTATACTTCACAGGGCTCAGCTGCAACTTTTGCATATTGTTTTTGAAAAGCTGTACACAGCTCCTTTGATTGTTTTAGTTAAAATTAAGATTGTATTGTAAGAAGCGGAAATTGATGTAGTCCATTTTAATGCAGTAAACATATTTCTAATTTCTTATCCATTTCTGTAATTTCTCTATTTTGGAGTCCCGGGATTAAGGTGTCTACAGTTTCATAATGTGCTAATGAGAAATTCTCATCTGAATGCAGTCTCAAAATTTAACATTTGGCTTTCTTGTTTTGCAAAAA
>MJUU01037706.1:0-33061 GCA_002080025.1 Modiolus philippinarum
ACAAATAACTAAATACCGAAGTAACTGTGAATTTACTTTCTGCATATGAGCATTTCGACAACTCATGTCTCTTCAGTGCAGATATAATCTAAACGTATGGAAGAACAGAAACTCAAAGATGTTTAAAAACTGATAGAGAACAAATAACCAATATGATCTAAATGTAAAGCCAAAATCAGCTAAGGACAGAGCTTTGCAGGAGGGAGATACTTCTTAGTTTTAAACAACATTTACAAAAATTTAGATATTGTAAGGTTCCAAATAAAATCGGCTTTCAGGTCAGCTCCGACGTACTCACTACTGGGCTTGTGAATACCCTCGCTGACTAACAGTCCACCAGCAGTGGCATCGACCCAGTGGTAACAAATAACTAAATACCGAGGTTACTGTGAATTGACTTTCTGCATATGCGCATTTCGACAACTCATGTCTCTTCAGTGCAGATAAAATCTAAACGTTTGGAAGACCAGAAACTCAAAGATGTTTAAAAACTGATAGAGAACAAAAAACCGATATGATCTTAATGTGAAGCCAAAATCAGCTAAGAACAGAGCTTTGCATGAGGGAGAAACTCCTTTGTTTTAAACGAAATTTACAAAAATTTAGATATTGTAAGGTTCCAAATAAAATCGGCTTTCAGGTCAGCATCGAAGTACTGACTACTGGGCTGGTGAATACCCTCGGGGACTAACAGTCCACCAGCAGTGGCATCGACCCAGTGGTAACAAATAACTAAATACCGAAGTTACTGTGAATTTACTTTCTGCATATGCGCATTTCGACAACTCATGTCTCCTCAGTGCAGATAAAATCTAAACGTTTGGAAGACCAGAAACTCAAAGATATTTAAAAACTGATACAGAACAAATAACCAATATGATCTGAATGTAAAGCCAAAATCAGCTAAGGACAGAGCTTTGCATGAGGGAGATACTCCTTAGTTTTAAACAAAATTTACAAAAATTTAGATATTGTAAGGTTCCAAATAAAATCGACTTTCAGGTCAGCTCTGACGTACTCACTACTGGGCTGGTGAATACCCTCGGGAACTAACAGTCAGTCCACCAGCAGAGGCATCGACCCAGTGGTAACAAATAACTAAATACCGAAGTTACTGTGAATTTACTTTCTGCATATGCGCATTTCGACAACTCATGTCTCTTCAGTGCAGACATGATCTAAACGTTTGGAAGACCAGAAACTCACAGATGTTTAAAAACTGATAGAGAACAAATAACCAATATGATCTAAATGTAAAGCCAAAAGCATCTAAGGACAGAGCTTTGCATGAGGGAGATACTCCTTAGTTTTAAACAAAATCTACAAAAATTTAGATATTGTAAGGTTCCAAATAAAATCGGCTTTCAGGTCAGCTCCGACGTTCTGACTACTGGGCTGGTGAATACCTTCGAGGACTACCAGTCCACCAGCAGTGGCATCGACCCAGTGGTAACAAATAACGAAATACCGAAGTTACTGTGAATTTACTTTCTGCATATGCGCATTTCGACAACTCATGTCTCTTCAGTGCAGATAAAATCTAAACGTTTGGAAGACCAGAAACTGAAAGATGTTTAAAAAAACTGATAGAGAACAAATAACCGATATGATGTTAATGTAAAGCCAGAATAAGCTAAGGACAGAGCTTTGCATGAGGGAGATACTCCTTAGTTTTAAACGAAATTTACAAAAATATAGATATTGTAAGGTTCCAAATAAAATCGGCTTTCAGGTAAGCACCGACGTACTGACTACTGGGCTGGTGAATACCCTCGGGGACTAACAGTCCACCAGCAGTGGCATCGACCCAGTGGTAACAAATAACCAAATACCGAAGTTACTGTGAATTTACTTTCTGTATATGCGCATTTCGACAACTCATGTCTCTTCAGTGCAGATATAATCTAAACGTTTGAAAGACCAGAAACTCAAAGATGTTTAAAAACTGATAGAGAACAAATAACCAATATGATCTAAATCTAAAGCCAAAATCAGCTAAGGACAGAGATTTGCATGAGGGAGATACTCCTTAGTTTTAAACAAAATTTACAAAAATTTAGATATTGTAAGGTTCCAAATTGATCTTATCAAATGGTCTTTCAAATTTTCTGGTCTACAATTCATTTGTTGCAATAAAAAGCAAGGATTCTTCTCTGACATCACTTACAAAAATCATTGTCCCTGGACATGCAATGACATGATTAAGGCACTGAATCTTTTGCTAGACAACATCTTTGTTCGTTTCGGCAACATCGTCTATCAACAGGTCATTGGAATTCCCATGGTTACAAACTGTGCACCTCTCATTGCAGATCTTTTCCTGTTCTGTTACGAACGGGACTTTATGAAAAACTACAGGATGGAACCATACATAACAGTGATCAACTTATTTCAATTTTAAACGATAACAGCAGGTATATCGACGATATCCTTACTATTGACAATCCCCAGTTTTTAGACTATGTCGACCTCATTTACCCACAAGAACTGAAACTTAATAAAGCAAACAATGATTCTAAATACTGCCAATTTCTCGATCTAACTATCATCATTGATTCTGGAAAAATTAAAACTAAAATTTAGGATAAAAGGGATGATTTTGATTTCACTATTACTAATTTCTCTTTTCTCGATGGCGACGTTCCTGCAGCACCATCATACGGGGTGTATATATCTCAATTGGTACGATTCGCACGCCTCTGATCTACTCTTGACGACTTTAATTAACGTAGCCTTACTATCACATCCAAACTATTACAACAAGGTTACAGATTTCATAGATTGATAAACTCATTTAAGAAGTTTTATAGAAGATATGAACATTTGGTATCTAAGTATAATGCGAATCGGAAACAGCTTATTACTAAAGGAATTTCTAACCCTCGTTTTTACGGAAATGTTGTTAAAAAATGTCAAAAAATGATTAAAAAAAAAACTGGGACGTAACTTACATTCTTTATTTAATAGGGGATATTGACCGGATATTCTTCTTGATTCAGTTAAATTGGCTTTTGGATCCAATGACCTGAAGATTTTACAATTATACTGGCCTCTCACTGATACTGCAGATGTCTACTGAAATCCATGATGATTCTTTACCAAACCCTTCGGGAAGTATTGAATTTGATTATTATTCCGTAGTGCGACAGTGTTTTACCAGCAGGCTAGGCTCCTTGAGCTAGCCGGCAGTTTAGCGGAGAGCACTCCTCGTCCCATCTTTCTAAATTACGTTTTGTCTATTCTTTCCTTTTCAAGATTGTGGTCTTAGAGTTAGTGGTCTACCTGTATTGGGTTTTATTTGTATGTTTATTATACCATAGGGAAACGGGATAGAGAAAGGGGAGGTTCGGGTACCCATAAACCGGTTTAACCCTACCGCTGGCTGTTGCCAGTGCCGGTACCAAGTCCGGCTATCCCGAGTTCCTATCGTTACCTATGTTTGTCTTTTGTCATTTTATTGTTTTTCTTGTGCAGTTCCCTGGTTGATTGTGACATGTGATTGTAATGTTCGGCCATTGTAAGTGTTTCCTATTATCTTCCTTTCATTAACATATTATGTCAAGTGTGACAGCGGAAAATTTGGTTAAAATATTTTTTGGCTAATTATATAACATTTTGACATTTCATTCTGTTTTCTAGTTTTAACTGAATTTATTTTCTTTTAATTTCATATATAATGGACTGACAATTTACACCTAAGCTGCTAATTGATTTCCCGAAATAATCTGTTTGTTAATTTCTTTATCTCAATTGTCCGAAATCTATTTCTTAATTTAACTCTTATACATGTCTCCATATGCCATACTTGTTCATTATAATATTAAGTAATATTTCCTAGTACATTTTTGAGACAGTTGGATTCCGACATCGAAACACGTTATTCAAAAGGACTTTAATTACGGAAAGCCGTATTTCCATTATTGTATTGTTTTATACGGATAGTTCCGTGTGTATTTGTTATATTGTTATTTCTTTGAATATTTCCTCATTATAATTTGGAACTTTATTCCGTGTTTTATTCATTTTAAAGTGAGCTAGTTTCCCGAACTTATATATAACAGACCGGTACAAACCACTGTTATACAAGCATAAAAATAAACATTAAAAAATACAAGATAGAAATGGGGATTAAACACACCTCTATCTTTTATTTTTTAATGTTTATTTTTATTTTTGACATAATATGTGGTTGTGGCGTTGTTCAACATTTTGCAAGTAAATTCCGCTCAAACCGGTGCTAGGGGCCGTTTTGAACATACCATGAGGTAAGAATGGGTGCTCTTTGTTGAAGGCCTCATAGTGAAAGCGTTGTTTTATTTGCTCAGTCTTACAATGTGTATTCTAAAGGGATTTAAAGGGATTTTGTCCCATGTACATTTTCTCCATATCCCTTTATTTGTTACATAGTTTATTGCATTTCGACGAAAATCATAACTTGTTTTTTTTTTTAAAGATTTGGGCTACATGCGGTTAATTTTATGGAGAGTTTCACTTACCGGTTATTCTGTTTTTGTGCTGAAAAAATGGAAATAACTATGCCATGCGGTAACATTTGAAATGATTTTAATCAGTATTTTATCACTTATCAAACGATTACAGACTGATTAAGACAAAATACGCTTATCGACAATGTAATGTTGTCCATGTTTGGCTTTTGTTTACATCCTGTTTGTTGTAAAGTAGGTGTATTTTTGTTTAACAATACTTACTTTGGTGTTTGAGACCTTATAATTATTTGAAAGTCGTAACAGTCAAAGACTTACGGTAACGTTTGTAAGAGACGGCTATTTATATCAAGCTTTATATATATGGTCTAGTTTGTAGAAGACAGACTTTCATCAACTTTAATAGCTTGTTTCTTTCTTTAACTCATGCTTACTTTGAAGTTCATATCTCAATTCCTGTGCAAGGCAAAGTCATTTATGAACATTGAACATGCATGCACTAGGGCTTGCTTGTAGAAACCTACATTTTATGACATTTCGTTGAGAGGCTGGTGTCCTTTAGTTTTCACTTCGTCCATGTATCGGTCAATACTTTATTTTCGTAGCTTCCAGAGGGAATTATATTTAATTTGTACTTTATCATTCAACTTTTGACAAATGGATTAGACACACGTTATCTAAACTTGCTAAGGTCTTTTTTATATTACATATTTATATTACAATTACAAAAGTAGGGATCTCTTTTTTTCTTTCAGACCCATCACGATAATGAGTAACATTGTGTAAATAATTTTCAAGGTTGTCGTGCAACTACTTCCTGTTTTATTTTACTTAAAAGGTAAATAATTTATATAAAAAAAATCGTTTAAGAATGACACTTTATTCACAAGTGCAAATTAAAAATAAGTAAAACAAACTATCACAATTATTAAATATGCCAAGTGGGCTAAAAGTACACAAAGTAAAATGACATAATCCAAGGAAAATCTATGAAAGCGTCAACACTTATTTCCAATAGGGTCCTTGTAGTATAATAATTACATATGAAATATATTTAATAGATATTTGCATTCGACGCAGTTTGGCATTTTAGGACTTTTTATGCTAATTCTTATATAAATATATATATATATAATACGTCTGAAAATCAGCCCAATACTGTTAGATCTGCACATTGGTAGTTCCCCTCCAGGATTCGAACTATCACTGTTGTGACATCTATGGCAACACCGCCTGCACTACGTCCAGTGACCTAGACCACGCGGGTACCTAGGCTATATGTAGTATGTGCCTCATGGTGATTTCTGGACAGAATTTAAGACTCCTAAGAAATAGGTGTTTCTGTGACCTATAAATCAAAAATCTTTCGGTGAAAGTTTCCAAAAAGTCTGGAAGAATATTAGTTCGTATTTGTTTCATACTGCAAATTAAAAGAAATTTGTTTTTTTAACACATTTGGGTTACCCCGGGGCTACTACCTTAGAATATATATATATATATATTTTATTTTGAAACTACCCCTTTACATCGGGGGCACCATCCGCCAGGGTAGTAGCGGAGATGCGTCAATAAATTTTAAAATAACAGCTAATATTAAAATATACACACACAAATAAAATTATTACTATGACACGAATATATACACTGGCAAAATTATAATGTCCTTTTTGCCTAAAAAATAAAATATACAAAGCAAGAAAAATTGAATCTTTAAAATGATCAGTTCAGTTTAAAAACTCTCAATAATTTCATTCCTTAGATTAAAACATTCAGATAAATAAAATTGTCCAGAATGGTCATAAAATTGTCCAATATTACCATTAAAAGCATAACCAATGTCGCCAATTAAAAATAAAAGCTTTGTATTGGGCGACCTTTCCATAAAGTTGAAAGGAACACCATCTTTGGCACAGAATTCAGTCAATGTCTTGAAATATTTTTCACGAACGGACTCTAGACAAGGACAATTTAAAAGAAAATGGTAGAGATCTTCCTTCGTGTCATTGCACAGAGGGCATGTCTCGTTTTCAACCATTTGCATACGGAACAGATGCGATTTGATTTGTAAAGTTTTAGTTCTAGCTAACAATTTTAAACGCGCTGAGCTGAAATTACCAATATTGCATAAGTATCGTTGTTTACGGGGGGCAATAAAACACTGCTGGTAAAAGTCAAGAGAAGACTTGTTGACAACATCTGATATAAGGTTATCTCTTACATTAATACCAAACAGTCTCCTAAAGCTATTGTCGCTCATATCAGATAAAGTGTTGTTCGTGCAGACTTGTCTCGTTATTGATAAAATATCGGACGTATAATTCCATACAGGACTATGACACTTTGTCATTTCATTATAAACTGTTTTGCAAAGTCTGCTGTCTGGAAGGTCGTCAAGCCTTCTGAAAAACGACACTTTTTGTCTTTCAATAGTTTTACATATAGGTTCCCATCCTAATTCTAAGAAGACTGCAGACTTCGGTACATTTAACTTTGTACGCAGAATAAGTTTGGCAGCGCGGTATTGTACCCTTTCTAGCAGTTCTTTACTTTGTGTAGAAAGGGGTAACCATACTGCACAAGCATGAGTTAATGAGGGTTGAATTACTGACGTCCATAGAGCGTCTCAGAATTGAAAACGGTTAAAATCGCCATGTTCACCTAAAACACGTGTTAGATAGTTAAGCTGTTGTTCAGCTTTATCTTTTAAAAACGTATTGACATGATAATTCGATTTCATCTGTTTGTTTAGGTAATAACCGAGGTATTTATATTCGTTTACCTCTTCTAAGACAGTATCGCCTAGCTTCAGGTTCTGGCATTTTAGCGATTTGCCGACGACCATAATTTTTGATTTATTAGAGTTAAATTTTAGGTTCCACTTTTTAGAAAAATTAAAAGAAATATCCAACAGTTTTTGCAATTCTTCAGGAGAGTTTGCCATAAGGACTACATCGTCCGCGAAAAGAAGACAATTTACCAGTTTCGATGCAATATCGATGCCGACTCCACTCTCTTCAAGCATACCTACAAGATCACTCATAAGTACAGAAAAGAGAGTGGAGCATTTTGCAGATGTGTAATACCAAATATTTCACGTATACTGACAATACCAAAATAAGCGTTCAATTTTAAAAAGAACATTGAATTTATATTTTTTTTTATTGTAGAGCGCTCTAGAAAACTTTTGATCGTTATCTAAGTCTAGATATTTGAAGTTAGCCATATGATATGACCATTTTTTAAATGGTGAAAGTGTAAGTAGACAGTAAAAACAAAGAAAACAAAAGTCAAATCTTGAAAATCAATAGTTTGGAGTCAAAATGTTTCAAACTTTCTGTAAATAACCAAAAGTTGAAGGCTAAATCTCTTCAAAACTCTCTCATCACAATTCATGGCCAAAGCTTACTTACAAAGTCTTTACCAAACAATATACATGGTATAGGACAACAAAGTTTTGAATGTCAAAGAAAATGCAACAAACCTTTAAACTCTAGGTTTCCATAGAAGCTAAATATGCGCCGCCTTTGAGATATTTCGCGTTTTCTCTACAAATTCTATATATTGTCTTCTTGACATTTACACCATTTCCTTTCTTTTTCATATTTACGTTATATCTATTGGATTTGATTTCAGATAACCGACAGAATATATATACACCTAATATTTGCAGGGCCGTGCACAGTGTTGTGCAAATGGTATGTATGAGAAAAAAAACTAGAATACCGATTAGCCATTATCAGTAATGACGAAAAGTCGAAAATAAACTTTATGTTTATGAAATTGTTTATGAAATTATGAAATTATGAAACACTATAACTTGTTTATGAAATTGTTCAACCAGTTAGCGCATTCACACATTAGTTATAAGACGAATTCATCACAATCAGTTTGAAAGGTGAAGAAAAATGTTTTTAAAAATTGACGTAGAAAACCCACTGGGGTCGAAGTGCGTATCGAGTATTTCCTTATTTACGTGAATGGCATTTAATTTGTATAGATGCGACTCGATTTAGTGCCTCATTGGCGTAAATATGCACATTTTTGCTGTCAATCTGTTATTAACGCCAATAAGGCACTTAATCAAGTCGCATCTATAGAAATTGAATGCCATTCACGTAAATAAGGAAATTCTCGATACGCACTTCGACCTTAGTGAAACCTATGATCAAGGAATCATTCTCTGATTTTTATTACACCGGTCTTTGTTACATGTTATAAATGTACAAGACACATATAATCCTTATTATGTGGTAAAAATAGAATTGTGGTTCTTTTATCTTTTAGTTGCCAGTATTAATTCGTCCCTCCCGGTGTAAAATACACTACAGCTTGAATTTGAGTTTTGGTCGTATTTCTACATGACCTAGAGAATGAATAAACGTTTTTATTGATGCTGTTCATCTTGAAGTCACCAATTTCGGTTCATTTTTCCTGACAAATCAGTTTATTGAAAGGACGAAGTTGTGGAGGGTATAATATTTTTGATCCGTCCGTCCGTTTGTCCGTCAGTCCGTCCGTCCGTTAGTCCTGTTCTTGTCACTGCAACTCCTCTGTAACCGCTTGACGGATTGCTTTCATATTTGGTAGCAATGTTGGTCATGATGTGTAGATGTGCATATTATACCGCCTTATTGAGTGGATAATTTTTGTGGGAGTTATGGGATTTAGACTGTTTTCAGTTAAAATACCAAAGTATCATCTTGTCACTGCAACTCCTCTAGCTGAAACTGCTCAATAGATTGCTTTCATATTAAGGAGAATTGGTGGTCATGATGTGTAGATGTGCATACTTTACTGACTTATTGATCAGATATTTTTTATGGGAGTTATTGGACATAGACTATTTTCAGCTAAAAAAGCAAGTATCATCTTGTCACTGCAACTCCCCTGAAACCGCTAAATGAATTGCTTTCATGTTTGGTAGGATTGTTGATCATGATGTGTAGATGTGCATACTATACTGCCTTATTGATCGGATTATTTTTACGGGAGTTATTGGATTTGACTATTTTCATCTAAAACACCAAAGTATCATCTTGTAACTGCAACTCCACTGAAACTGCTTATTGGATTGCTTCATACCTGCCAAGTGACCCGCCTTACCCGCATTTGCTAGGTCACACCCGCAAAAACGTGCCTTCACCTGCCGGTAAGCATGACCTGCCGTGGGTTATCATTTTAACCCGCAAAATTGATCAGGTGAAATTGTCGTGCATGTCTGTTTATTGATTTGTGTCGATCAACTCAAGAAGCATTCTGACAGGTAAACAAGTTAATTAAACTGTGTGATTAGGGCAATAATTAGGACAGGTGTTGTTTATATAGTAATCAGTAAGCACTTGCAATGATTACAAACTTTTCTGATACGGAAATGTTTATAGATATTACTAATTACCTCCCTTGAATAATTTTCCATTTTATAAAAAAATGGCCCTAAGATTTTGATTTTGACACTAATTAATACCCCAAATTATTGAAATATCTTAAAAAACATTTTAATTTTTGTCTAAAATAGTATCTTGGATATTTTCTCTACAGATTTTATTTTGATGGAGTTAAAAATAAATGATTATAGCTGTTTAATCAATTTCTAATGAAATTACATATTGCCTTTGCAACAGTTTTATTTGAATGAGAATACATATAGAGATCAGCAGATCATGCTTACCCTTCCGGAGCACCTGATGATACCTCAGTCTTATAGGGGTTCACACTGCTAGTGCCTTAGTTTTGTAGTGTTCTTGTTCATTTTTGTTTATTTGTTTTGTCTTTGTCGTGCTCTCTCAATTCGTGTTGCTGTGATTTGCCGTGATTTTGGTTTTATGATTTTAGAATTTCCCCTTTCCTCGTTCTTGCTTCGGTATTCGTTTGCCGATGTATAGATGAAACAAACTATTGTTCAGTTTGATAGACATGTCTCAGTTACTGATGAGAAATAGTACCAATTGACAAAAACGAATGCAATGCATTTGGATTTATTTCACTGTAACTTTGAGTATATGCCATCATGCACTATGACCCAACATCTAAATGCACAATGTTTGGTCATGACCCACCACAGTACTTTTGGAGGTTGGCAGGTATGATTGCTTTCATATTTGGTAGGATTGTTGGTCATGATGTGTAGACGTGCATACTATACTGCCTTATTGATAGGAGTTATTGGACTTGGACTACTTTCAGCTAAAACACCAAAGTATCATCTTGTCACCACAACTTCTCTGAAACCCCTTCAATTATCTTGTGCAGAATGATTGTGCATGCTACTTTCATTTTGATTTTTGATCATTTTTGACAAACTTACACATTGATGAACTTTGTCATTTTTTTGTATGATATTGCTTATAGGGTACTTGTTGACTTCAATAATGCAGGATTTTCTGATATGCAGGGGCGTTGGGTATGTGAGCTTCCTCACTAAGGTTCTTTAATTTAGTGTTAAAAAGGACACATATTAGAGATTTTTCAAAAGGACATAGATTTGAGCATACCATGACGTCATATAAGATACACTTTCAAAAGTTGTATATTGTGACGTCAAAATTGGAAACAGATTAGCAGATGGACACAGATTTGCGTCAGGACACAGATTTGAGTCTTACATACTTGTGCCCAGTTATTTGATCATTTAAAAAGACATATTAATCTTGACACCAATACGATTGTTTCGATTATTTTGACATAATTTCGGAATTACTTATGCTTTTCATTAACTTTGATAATTCCCCAACAAAGCATATATTTTTTATGTAGCTGTTCTTTGGGTGACTACAAGTTTTTGTGGTACGTATATTTTCAGGGGTTTCGAATTTTTTTTTATTCCAAATGCTTATTTTTGGATGTTCCCAAAGTTTTATTGTATATGTGGACTTCATGAATGAACCATTTCCGTCCATTTAAATATTTTTGAAGTAGCGTCTTACAGTCCAAATAATTATACACCTGACATTATTTATAGTTAATAAGACTTGTATATTAGACAAATCGCGGTATATCTTAGCAAGAAAGGATCATATGGGCTAAACCCATATCCAAAATTACTTGACTGGGAATAATAACTCAGATTTGTCATATGAGAAGTCAACACTCAAGTTTTCTATTCTTTCAATGCAAGGGGATTCCATGCTGTTTATGCGAATTTGTTGTCAATTTTGCCTGAATTCTGCACGAAAGTTTATAACATTTTCCACGAAAGGGGGTTCCAAAGTTCCAACATCTGAACCATCCTATGCTTAAGTTTCTTTTAAATTAGGGCAAGCTAAATGGGGCGACCATTTAATTTTAGGCGAGGGGAGGGGGCTTGGTTGGCGTTGTCGTTGAGTATTTTCCTCCGATATCCAGTGAATTACAGGTGCACTTCTTCAGAGCACTGTCACATTGAACGGGGATATATTTTGTATATTTTGGTAAGTGTTCACGGCGAATGAGTGTAGACATGGTGTAAGGTTTTAAAAAAGAAAATCCACTAAATGTCAGGTTTGGTAAGAATCGAGCAAAATTTGTTTTAAAATTCTTATAGCTTATATAAAGAAGGACCGAAGAAAAAATTAAAGCATTAAAATCAGATGAAATAGAAGTAGTTTGTAGAATTGATATCATGGTTAACCTTGGCCCTTTGTAACTCAGAAATGGTGTGATCTAATCCAATTTCGTAATTATGTTTTTCTGGAAGCTAAAGCAATGACACAAACCTATAAAAATAATGTGAAGCAGTGTGCAAAAGTTAAATTGTGACTATTTGCCATAATAGCTATACAAAATCCTCCGAGAGGTTACCCCAAGACAAGTCTTAAAAGATAGTCTGATGAAAATGTTTTTTTTTTCTAAAATGCGGCAAAGTGAGATTTGGTCCCTTGTACATTTTAGAACTTTTTTTATTATGAATTTCAACAATTTTAGTTTACACTGGTGGATAGACAGTTTTCATTTCATATAATTACAGATAATATATATCTTATTACAATTGCAGATGACATCAGAAAGTCTAAGGCTGCATGTTGTGTTTGTTTTTGTGTCGGTATGTTTCAATTTATAAATTGTATCAAAGACATGTACATAAAATTAGAGTACAAAACAGAATGAACAAAAATTAGGAATATTGAAAAAATCGAGAGGACTAAGTTTGGAAAATAATAATAAAACCCTAAATAAGTAACAAAGAAAATTGAGCTATCAGAACAAAATGAAGAAAAAAAAATGAAATAATTTTGAAACAAATTGGGACATTTAAATCTGAAATACAAGCAAAGTCAACACACAATTAAAAAAGCAATAGAATAGTGACCATACGTAAATAGATATCATTCTCCCACCTCGGACAAGGGAATCCATTTTTTTTTTTCGCGGGGCAAGATTTTTCTTTGGGTGTAAGACTAGCTACACGCATTTATTCCCGCCAATATTTTCTCATTACAATATACCATACATGAATCGAAAAGTATATAATTTAATAAGTAATGAAGGGATATGGAGTAAATACAAATGAGACAAATACATGGCAAAACCAAGCAATGGAACAACGCTTTCTTTGTAACGGCTGTTCTTCATCTTTTAATACATTTAAATACAATACAATTAAATAGAATATATTGTATCTTTTTTTCTTTAAAAGATAAAATTAGAAATAAATCCATCATGAATGCTCGGACGCCTGCTCGATGCATTATGACGTCGGGAAAGGAAAGTTATTCATTATTGTCAACGATGCAACGTTTCGACGGTGATTTCTAATTTTTTTAATGCTGAGGGGGGAAAATCAAACACCAGTGAGAGCGAGATAAAAAAATCTCATACACTCTCGGGTAAGATTTCTAGCGTCTCGGACTCAGTAAACTTCGTTCGAGTACTTAAAATCTTATCCTTGTATATCTGAGTACTATAGGCCTTTTCAAAAATTCATTTGGTCCGCTTTTTGGTTTCGGCATTAAAATACAATGAAACAGTTCCGGCTATCAACTCAACTCATGCTGAACACAGTTCATCACAATGTTCATTTTATATTACTTGGTCATTGTTTACTGTGACACTACACCAATTTCGTTTGAATTTAAAATGTATTTAGTGATTAAGTTGTGTTTTGTCAGCCAAATGATAACCGGAAGCGAAGAGTATTTGTGTCTCCATTTGATTGGAGAGTTCCAATCCAGGGAAAGATAACAACACTTTTTGAAAAGGGCAATTTTGGCTTGCACTCTTCTTTGATTCGTACATTCTTTATTTGTACTTTGTTCTGTCATAACTGTGACTCGTCTTGTCTGTCAATAAGGACATCAACTGTAATGCTAATTATTCTTAAATGCATACTGTTCTTTAAAATTGTAGTATATGTCGAGGTATCATTGTGTTATGGTCTATTCAAGTCATCTTGTAAGGTATTTTGTACCATCGAAATGCATGTTTGAAAACGAATGTTGTGTTGGTGCTTATAAAGTTGTTTAATTCAAGTAAATGTTGATCTATCCAAATGCATTTCATTAGTCAAAAATATATTAAAAGCACAGTCAACAAGCAAATTTTTATTGTTCTTTTTCAGTTAATACTTCCATTGATAGAGTGCGACGTGTGCAGCCAAAATTTTTATTACGGTAATGTGTTTTTTGTTTGTTTCTTAAATTCTACGGAAGCCCATAGAGGACCTCTAAAGAACAAAAATTAAAAAAAAATTATATCGTTATCTCGATATATATATATCGTTATATCGATTTAATTATATCGTTATCTCCATATAAATAAATCGTTATCTCGATATAATTATATCGTTATCACGATATAATATTGATATCGTTATATCGATATAATTATTTCGTTATCTCGATATAAATATATCGTTATAACGAAAAAATATATCGTTATAACGATATTTTTATTGTGGTATATTTCAAGAGAAATTACAATTGTATGAAAACCTATTCGCGTTACGTTCGAATTTTTAATTTAGTTAAACAGGATGAATTGATTTATATGATAGTTAATTGTCAGCTTATGCTAGGTTTACACTGCCGATCAGATCAACTCGATCAACTCGAACTGCTGTTTTATACCGATCAACGTCATAAAATTCATTGATCGAGCTAACTCACGTCGTCCATTCGACCTTTACCCGATTGAACACGACCAACACTCGACCATTTTCGATCTCTTTACGATTCACGTACGACGTATGCTCGACTCTTATTCGACCAACCAGACTCCTAAGCCGATTAGACCAAACTTGTTACGATTGCCCA
Organism: Modiolus philippinarum; assembly: GCA_002080025.1. NCBI lineage: Eukaryota > Metazoa > Mollusca > Bivalvia > Mytilida > Modiolidae > Modiolus > Modiolus philippinarum. Next base: position 14,672 of record MJUU01037706.1, read on the forward strand.
TAGATAGTCCCTTCTCAAAATATAATAGGATCTTGCATAAGGTCAGATTAAAGATCGGGCTATCTTTCACAAGTGTAAGAAATTTCGTCTTTTCTCGAGTGGAGCGTAGCGAAACGAGAGGAAAAGACGTAGAATTTCTTACACGAGTGAAAGATATCCCGATCTTTCATTCTGACCGAATGCAAGTTCCTATTTCTTCCGTAAAACACGGATAGAAATGTCTAGAAGCTTATACCGTGTGAACAACGTTGTCGCCATTTGAGTGTTCCTAACATTATGACGTCAAGTGTTTTATGACGTTTAGTCATGGTTACGATTGTTGTATCACAAAAATCATCACGTCTGGTTGGTCATTTTCCGGTGTGAGATGAGGTCGCGTGCATCGATCTCACATGGGTCATCTCCCACTGTAAACCGCCATTTACGGAAGAATATAGAATCTGCCATATCTTCAGCTAATACAAGACGACAGCTGAAAGAGGCATAAAGTTTAACATTGTATCCGAAGGATCTTCTCTGAATTCACTGGACCAATTACAATCAAAATTGGTCAAAATAGTCCTTTCGTTGTTCCCTTTCAAAAAAGTATCTATCTTATCTGCATGCAATCCAAGATGGATGACAACGGACAACATAATATGACATTCGACCCTCCTAAGATATTCATTCAAAGATCTTCTGCTCTGAAACTTCTTTGCCAATTCGCCAAAATTGAAATCAATAGTCCTTGGTTGATAATATCCGGCAGATTCTCATCATATCAAAGATGGTCATCAGCCAAAATGAATATTTTATCCCCACCACAAGACGAAATGGCGAGTTATATTACAAAAATAAATAATGACATACGGTGAAGTAAATGAACACGAGACAAAGTCTCTTCAATACATCATGGTTAAACCAAGTAATGGAACATTGTTTTTATTGTTGTTCTTCATTATCACAGACGGACATAATCTGACCAGTTTGTGTTTCAATAAAAAAAATCCTAATGCACGAATTAATAATATGATAAATATTAAAGACAAAAACCTGCTTCATCTCATTTCTAAACCCCGATATACAAAGTGGTGAGATATTCTGTTCACCTTCAGCACGTGTACATCCGTCCGTCCGCCTGTCTATATGTCCCTTCACTTGTGAGTAACAGTAGACACCTTCAACTAGTAACAATCCACAAGCAAACTTAACTAGAAAAACACTAATGAAAACCAATAGAAAAACGTAAATAACGATACGAACTCGGAATAGCCGGACTTGGTACCGGCACAAGCAAAAACAAGCGTTAGGGTTAAACCGGTTCCTGGGTATCCAAACCTCATGTATCTGTCATTATAAATATTTATACTTCGCCATATCGTCGTGTTGTTTGAATAAGATGCCTTAATTTATATGTTGTATTTTAGTTCGTCTATCATATAAATCAATATTACTTTAAGGGCATTTCTAACCCTCGTTTTTATTGAAATGTTGTTAAGAATGTCAAAAACTGATAAAAAAAATCCAGAAAAAACTGGGACGTACGTAATAGGGGATCTTCATGATTCCGTTAAATTGGCTTTGGGATCCAATGACCTGAAGATATTACAGGTATACTGGCATCTCACTGATACTGCCGATGTCTACTGAAATCTATGATGATTCTTTATCAAACGCTTCGGGGAGTTTTGAGTTTGATTTTTATTCCGTAGTGCGACAGTGTTTCATATTCCAGCAGACTAGGCTCCTTGAGCTGGCCGGCAGTTTAGCGGCGAGCGCTCCTCGACCCATCTTTCTAAATTACCTTTTGTCTTATTCTTTCTTTCTCAAGATTGTGGTCTTGGAGTTAGTAATCTACCTGTATTGGGTTTAATTTGTATGTTTATTAAACTATAGGTAAACGGGGTAGAGAAACGGGGAGGTTTGGGTACCCATAAATATGTTTTACCCTACCGCTAGCTCTTGCTAGTGCCGGTACCAAGTCCGGCTATCCCGAGTTCCTATCGTTGTGCATGTTTGTCTTTTGTTATTTTATTGTTTTTCTTTTGCGGTTCCCTGGTGTATTGTGACTGATTGTGGTTTTCGGTCATTGAAGGTGTTTATCTGTTATCTATTCTACATTAAAAATACTGTTTAAAAAATCAAGCGTAACGCGAATACTTTTCCATACAATCGTAATTTTTCTTGAAAATACAAAAATAATTACATGGTTATAACGATATAATTTTTACGAGATAGCGATATATTTATATCGAGATAACGAAATAATTATATCGAAATAACGAAATAATCATATCGAGATAACGAAATAGCAATTTAATTGTTGTCAAACATTTTTATTATTATTTCTTTATATTATATTGAAATAATTTTCGTTTCATTTAGCTGTAACATGACTGTTTTATTGTAGAATGTCTTGGTCAAGGAGTTTTAAAATTAAGCAACGCAACAAATAATGTAACTGTGATAATCAATGGGGAAAATATAAGTATACAGGATGAAATAACTACAAACAAAACAGAATACGTGAAGGTAAGTCTAGATATGGGTATATGGTTATGGCGTTATATTGTTCTCATTATTCATTTTTTTTAGATATATCAGATAGCGATATTAAAAAAGAAAAAAAAATGTTCTCGTTTTTGATAATTATTTTTTAAATCAGAAAAAAAGCTCACCTAAGTGTCTGCAGGGTCTTAATTTCCTATTATAGAATTTTGTGAAATTTTCTGTGTAGAAACATAATTGTATTGTCCAAAATGTGAAATAAAATTTGGGGGTCACCGTGCATTTAAGCGAAAAATCTGAAATTGAAAATTTCAGGATTTTACATAGAAATGATAGGGAAAATGATTATATGAGAGGATAGGTTGAAATATCTATTATAGAATGTTTTCATACATTGCATATGTTTAATTATCATTATGTAGTTTACATATGAAAAATAAAAATTAGGGGTCACCGTTGAAATAAGAGAGAAGAATTGCAAAATGTTAATTTCTCCAGTGATATCTTTGTTAAATTATTTTATCATATTATCTCCCTTGAATAATTTCTGTGTTCTGTAAATCCAGCAATAGATTTAAAGCTCACGTGTTTTGACTCACGTTTTTGTAACGAACATGTTATTAAAATGATAAGAATTATAAATTTTAAATACATTTTAACTTTCTTTTCATTTTAAATGACTATTTTGTTAAATTTCTTAATGAATGAAACCTAAATGACATTCATTAGACAAAAATGGCGGAATAATACCAATGAGACGCAGATGTGGTCATTAGTCCGAAGCTATTGAGATGCAACACCCCTTCTGTCCCTGCAATCGGTGTACACATGCATTTCAACTAATACATGCTAGAGTATCCTCCAAACACAAGGATTTTAGTAACAGAACAGAAATCTAAGTGTTAATATTATATTACACCAAGCATTGGGGTATTACGTCTTATCTTTCATACTTGTTCTGTTCCTAACTACGATTATAATTTTGAGCTGATCGTTTCTCACATGACCAATGCTGTCTTCGGTTACGCCGATAAAAATGATCGTGAGGGATTTGTAACGGCGGTTAAGTTTTGAGACCGGATCGTGAGGGATTTGGTGACACCATCGTGAGGGATTAAATTTACAATTATTTTGAATAAAAAACATGATATTATGAAAAAGGAGAGAACTTACTGGGAAAAAGAAATGTGTCTGTCAAAACGATTATTATCAGACTATCGCTTAGGACAAAAAATATTTAAAAGGTACAACGTGCTGCTCAGAGTTACAAAAGGCGACGTTGCACCCTACTGACTTTTTGAAGATTTGTTGCACATTTTTTGCTCTTTTTGGAAATATGCCTCATCTCGCTGTTCAAATTTCTGCTACAACGTATATTCTTTATATAATGCTTACTAATGATGGGTTTGCTTTTTGTACTAGGTAATATGATTTTGTGCATTTTCATCCAAAACTGATCGTGAGAGATGAGGTGACAAAATTTATGATCATGAAGGATTAAGCTTAACCATAATTATAAGAGGAGAAATGTGTTTTTTTCTTGTATGTGTGATTGTTTTTATTATTCTTTCTGTGTCGTGCTCATGTTATGTCTTTGTTTCTTTGTTTTCAAATGTTGCCATTATCTTTGGATTGTTCGTTTGAGACTGCGGTTCCGTTCTCACTTACTATATTCAGCAATATTACGATGCTATCAAAAAGCACATTAAACAATGGTAACTTTAAGTGTTTTTATAAGTGCAGTAGCGTTTATTATTGCATTATTCTTGTTACCGCGGGAAGCATATGAATTTGTATATTCACTATTGAATCAAATTGTCGGATTCCTTAATTCATGTCGTTTTCGTGTATGGTCTCAAAAAAGAATTAAACTTAATGTTTCCAATTAAATTAAATGAAGTATGATTGACCTAGAATACTGTGGAAGCTCTAAGAGGGACCCACATAAAACACTTTTAACTGAGAAAAATGTTTATCAGCATTTCATTGAAATTTTTTTTTATGAGCGTGATTCATGTATGCTCTATTTACATTTCAGTTATGGTGTAACTGTGCTTGAGAGAATTTCTCATATGAATGCACTAGCATATTTTAAATTTGACATTTGTATTATCGTTTTAATATGAAATTATTATTTTGACAATATCTTTGTTGTGCTCACATCTCATGACTTTATTATGTTAAGTTTCTTACTAAGTCGGTTTCACTTCCTTTAGATAATGGAAATCTCACGATTTCAGCTTTATTTCTACACTAATCTTTATCATATTTAGTATTTATATCAAGAATGATCATACATAACTGAAAAACGTTGAATCCGTCGTTTACGACATGCACAAAAGTCTGCAGTCATGTGCATTTTCACATTTTTTTTCAAACAGGTGAAAATTTCTAAGTGTTGGATTGTTCTATTTCAAGGGCGACCAAGTAACTTGATGAATTAGATGACCCGAGTTGACCTACCTAATAATAGCAAGGTGTACTCGTTCTGGATTAACAATTGTTATCCATGGACTTTTTGTTTGTAAACACCGAATAGAAATTAGCAGTACATTAACATAATTTATTTCAAATATTTCTTTTGGGTTTAATGCATGGATATTTTAATTACAAGCTTAAGTATTTTGTTGAATTACATTATTTACGGGTACGTTTTTCTTAAATCAAAAGGGGGTCCAAGCACATGGTAAAAGCCAAAGTGAGACATGTTTATCATCTGACTTAAAAATATACCTATACCTAAATCAGAATGGTCCAGTCTAGTCGATAATTGTGCGCGGAAAATATCATCCATTTAAAAACATGGAGCATTTTTAAAAAGTATTTTTTCTTTCAAATGTATTGGAAATCATCAAATCAAAAGTGGTTCCAGAAGTGTATGATATTTCTACACAACCATGCAAAATCCGGTGCCGAAATATGCAATATTAAAGTCAGCAGAAGAGAATTTTCATTATCTAAAGGAAGTGAAACAGACTTTAGTGCCCTGTGTTTGTCTAAGTGTTGTGATTGTCTTCTGTTATTCTTTTGTCGGGCAACGGATACTTTTCCAGTTAAAATGTTTATTGACAACACCGCATTCATAAATGATAAGCATGGCTGTGGTGTTGCTCGACAATTAGCAATGAATTCCACTCAAGCGTTGCTTAGGGCCGTCTTGAACTTACTATGAGGTATGAGCAGAGCTCAATGTTGAAGGCCTTTTGGTTATCTCAAGATGAAGAATAACAATAAAAGCTTTGTTCGATTGTTTTATATTAACATGTATTTGTAGAGGTTTGTCTCTTATGCATTTACTCCATATCCCTTCATTTCTTATTTTAGGTCTCAATTTTATTTTATTTAAGGCACACCAACCTTCCTTGGATCGAAAATAACATATAAAATCAACATTTAAATCAAAATATTTTATTCTTATTAGGCTTAAAAACTGAAAGAAATGCGAGCATGAGTCTTTCAGGCAGTTTAGTGTAAAATGAAATAACATTTGATATTAAAATAGGAAGAAGACACTAGTTTCTAGAAACGGCCATGAAAATAATAAAAAAACACGTGTGAACAAAAATAACCTTGTGTCATCCCCAATAGTTAGACTTGTCTGGCACGAAAATTTACCTAGCGATTTATAGAAAATTACCGTTTTATCAAAATTCTGACCCTTTAGAAATACTACGGCTTCATTCCGTGTATTGCACTCGGTGGATGTCCTTAGTACTGGATTTGGCTTCCTATTTCGATATTTTTGGTAATGAGTACTTCTTTGTTTACAATTTTTTGATTATGGCTTTCCATATTATTTGATTTTAATGCTGCTGATGAGAGGTTACCTTGAAACACGTGTACAGCATAACTAAATTCATTTTTGCAACTTCGGTATTTTTGTATTTTGAAACCATTGGACCGATGCCACTGCTGGTGGACTAGAGGTCCCCGAGGGTATTCACCAGTCCAATAGTTAGACTTGTCTGGCACGAACATTTACCTAGCGATTTATAGAAATTTACCGTTTTATCAAAATTCTAACTCTTTAGAAATATACTACGGCTTCATTCCGTGTATTGCACTCGGTGGATGTCCTTAGTTCTGGATTTGGCTTCCTATTTCGATATTTTTGGTAATGAGTACTTCTTTGTTTACAATTTTTTGATTATGGCTTTCCATATTATTTGATTTAAATGCTGCTGATGAGAGGTTACTCCTTGAAACACGTGTACAGCATAACTAAATTTACTGTTCATTTTTGCAACTTTGGTATTTTTGTATTTTGAAACCATTGGACCGATGCCACTGCTGGTGGACCAAAGGTCCCCGAGGGTATTCACCAGTCCAATAGTTAGACTTGTCTGGCACGAACATTTACCTAGCGATTTATAGAAATTTACCGTTTAATCAAAATTCTAACCATTTAGAAATACTACGGCTTCATTCCGTGTATTGCACTCGGTGGATGTCCTTAGTTCTGGATTTGGCTTCCTATTTCGATATTTTTGGTAATGAGTACTTCTTTGTTTACAATTTTTTGATTATGGCTTTCCATATTATTTGATTTAAATGCTGCTGATGAGAGGTTACTCCTTGAAACACGTGTACAGCATAACTAAATTAAATGTTCATTTTTGCAACTTTGGTATTTTTGTATTTTGAAACCATTGGACCGATGCCACTGCTGGTGGACCAGAGGTCCCCGAGGGTATTCACCAGTCCAATAGTTAGACTTGTCTGGCACGAAAATTTACCTAGCAATTTATAGTGTTTATCTGTTTGTTGGAAAACACCGATTTGCAGTATTTTATACACATGTATCATGTTTATCATTCATTTACCTTCAAAACATAAATTAATATTGTACACAATCCTAAATTAGGATTTTAAGTCGCTTGTGGTTGATTTGAATGATGATGGAAAACATAGATGTTGGGTGTCAATCTTATTAATAAATTATGAATGATTGAATTTCTTGAATTTTGTATTTTGAGATTTGGATGAAAAAGCGATGGAATAAGGAAATTTCTTGAGTTTTGATCTTTGAATTCTGAATTTTGAATTTTGAATGGTCCTCCTCGGCTTTCGAAGGATATATATATGTTCAATAGGACAGAGATATTTTGGTGATTGACAGATGAAGATGAAATAACACGTTGTATTGAAGTCGACAATAATTAATTTGCAGATAAAATCGTATGTAAGTTACCATGGTGACATATAAATTTGTCAAAGAGTTCTTACTATCCCAGAGCACCATCTCGTACTTGCCGTTTTTAGATTTCTTTCGTTCGTATTTTTGGTTTTATTTCCTTTTTAATTTAGTTCTTTTTCCTTGCCTTTTTTTGTTACATTAGGTTTGCCATATATATGTATAAAGACCTAACTTATTATATATCTTTGTGGTGTATTAATGTTCTCAAACATTTTCTCTTATTTGAAGCATCCGTTGTAGTTTCTGGTGCCTGTTACGCTTTTTATTCCAATAGAAGATGCTTGTTCGAACGTCATTATTATTTGCTGACAGAGTTTCAAAATTCATCATGTATTTAAAAAATATTCCCTTGAGCGTGAATAATTGGCGATTTTACCACGGGTTGGCCCTTTATGACAAATATTTTACCCCGAGCGTATGCTAGGGCATAAAGGCGTAAGGGGCAAACCCGTGGTATAATCAACATATATTCACGCTCAAGTGAATTATTTCCCTTCTAATATGACACTTATAGGGTGAGAAGAGATGAATTCGTCTTTGTATTCATAAGTGAAACAGCCGTTTTACCCCCAGAAAGTATGATGTTTTATTTTATGACGCTGCAAAAACTGTGTCAAACTGTCTATGATGTTGTCAAAAGTACCGTCGATTGTCCTGACAATACCCACGAATATATGCGAAATTGTACCACGGTTATGTACACAAGGCGATTACAGGATGTCATATTAGAGTTATACATTCACACTAAAAAATTTTTATAATCTTGGCAAGCGGCTTATACTCCCTCACGAACTGAAATTGCACTTTTTTAGGAATAATCTTTTTTTGCTTGTATTGTGGAAATATATTTTGGGATACAATTTTGCACACAATATTGTAGTTATGATTACTCTATGAACATACAAATAAATATCAACCAAATCTTTGCGATCTTGCAAAATTATGCCTTTGTTTACATTTTGTAGTCCTTGAAAATGTTGAAGACGATGAACCCTTTTGTAAATGTGCAAAAACTGTAGACTTTCAAACTTTTATTTCGATACATTTCTATTAACTAAGTTAAACCATTTTGACAGACATAAATATTTCAGGGAATAGCTGCTCTAATAAATAAATATTTTGAAATGAAATGTGACCTTGTAAGATTTCTCTCGATATATATCCCTCACGATGGTGTCACCAAATCCCTCGCGATCTCTTCTCAATTCTTTACCGCCGTTAAAATCCCTCACGATAATTTTTAATTTAATTTAATGCTTTATTTATTTTACGAGGATTACAAACAGCCCAAAGGCTACAAAGTTGCTCTCCTCAACATAAACAGACAAGACAATATAATACAAGACAAAATACAATACAACTCTCATTCACATACTCACACATACAATGTAGTATAGTCAAATAGGTTCTGATACAAGTTTGTAAAATAAATTACATAAAACGTTTACTGTTTTCTATAAATTCAAACACATACTGAAATAACATTTTGTTGTCATCCATTGAGAAATCATCATTACAAAATATAAAGATTCAACTAAATAGTTGCATAAAATTTCTTTAAAAGATATCAAATTTACATTTGGATATCAAATTTACATTTGGACACAGTAATGCTCTTACTTTTTGGAAGAATAATAATCTTAAATTTTTATATCTATCACACTGAATAAAAAAGTGCTCAATAGTTTCAGGCTTTTTAGCATTACATCTATTGCATAGGCGAGAGGCAATTAAGTTATATTTAAATAAGTGATCATTTAAACCACTCAAACCGAGTCTAATACGAGTATGGTTTATTTTACCCCTACCATGACCAAAGGAATAAATTTTTTTGCTGTTATTTTGCAAAAATATTTGTTAATTTTTTTCTTTAAAAATATTTAAAGAACCTGATAATTTGTAATCAGCTGGAATCTTATTCCACTCTTTAATCGTTGATGGAAAATAAGATGATAAGAATTTAACTGTGCGTCCATGCAATGGTAAAATGTTATCCATGCGACGCAAATTATAATTTTGTGTGTTATGAGTAATTAAGGGACAACACTCAAATAAATAATTAGGACACTCATGGTTAATTATCTTAAAGAATAGAATAAGTTTATGAATTTTACGTCTTGTCATCAAAAAATTTAGTCCAAGTTCATTTAATAAGTCATTGTGTTTGTTATTTTAAAAGCACCGGCTATAAGAATTGCAGTTCTTCTTTGTACTTTTTCTAAAAGATCACTTTCACTTTTCAGACAGTTATCATATAATACATCACAGTAGTCAAGAATTGGTAAAATCATACTTTTATATAACTTTTCTAAACACGTTCTTGGTAAAAATCTTTTCATTCTAAACATGATATCTAATCTTTTGTTTGATTTCTTACATATTGTAGTAATATGATTACTCCATGATAAATTTTCAGACATAATTAAGCCAAGATGTTTGTGTTCATTAGCCTGTTTTAAGATCACATTATCTAAAATAAGGTCAGGATCATATATTCTGTTTTATTTGGATTGAAGGTTACTTTCCACTGAGAGGCCCATTTACTTAAATTATTGAGATCTCTATTTATTACATTAAACGAATCTAGACTATCAATATCTTTTAATAATGTTGTGTTATCAGCAAAGAGTTTCATGTCACTTTCAATATTCTCATTTATATCATTTATGTACTCTAAATATAATAAGGGTCCTAATATGGAGCCCTTGGGTACACCTGCATTTGTATGTTGAACTTTTGAAGATTTACCACTTATAACGACTTTTTGTGATCGATTAAACAAGTAATTTTCTAGTAATTGAAACAAGGTTCCGCAAATTCCTAGTTGTTTTAGTTTAAAAAGTAATCCATCATGCCAAACTTTGTCAAAGGCTTTAGAAACATCCATAAATACAGCACATACATGTCTACCATTATCAATAGATTTATAAATATCATGGATCATACTGACAAGCAAATTTACAGTTGAATCATTCTTCTTAAAACCACTATTATTTTCAATAACGAGATCATTTTCAATCAAATAATCATATAGTATTTTAAAAATAATTTTCTCCAAACATTTCGATATTGTCGGTAATAATGCTATTGGCCTATAGTTAGTTTTAATTTGTTTATCTCCACTTTTAAATACAGGGCAAATATTAGATGTTTTCCACATTGATGGAAATACTCCATTTGATAGACAATAGTTAAATATTTTTGTGAATGGTTTACATAAAGACAGAGCACATTTCTTTAGAACAATATTATTTAACCCATCAGCACCTGAAGATTTGTCGATATTAATCTTGGACAGTAAAGCATATACTTCATTATCATCTGTTTGCATAAGGCTTAATGTATTATTACAAAGCAAGTTAAATGGGGGAAGGGGGTGGGGATCTGTGTTATCTAATCTCATATGAGAAGAGAATAGTGAATTAAATAATTCAGCTTTTTGTATTTCATCTGAAATCGTGCCCAAATTTTCACTTAAAGGTGGTATACAGTGTTGTGATTTAGAACCCAAAATGGATTTACTAAGTGAACAGAATTTTTTGGCATCCAATTTATCTTTGGAAAGTTTATTAATAGTGTTTTCAGTATACATATTAATAGCATTGCGTTTCATTCTATTGGCTTCTCTTCGAGCTATTATGAATCTTAATTTGTTTTCATCACTGGGAAAATTCTTAAACCTGTGAAAAGCTCTGTCTCGAAATCTGAAAGCCCTTCTGACCTTATTTGACATCCACGGTTTATCCTGTGGTCTAATAATTACTACCTTATTGGGTATGTATTCATGTAAAACTGAAAGTATCAATTTGTATGTATAATCAACAATATCATCTATATCATCATAAATGAGGTAGGCATTGCTGAAAGGGGCAGAGAGTAGAGCATTATTTAAATCATCAAAATCTGCAGTTTTGTAATCCCAAACTTCACGAGAATAAGCATGTTGCTTATAAGTTTGAATGTTTAATTTACAATATATTGTACAGTGATCTTAATTAGATAGAGGGGAAGTAACACCAGAATCAGTTACCATATGTGGAACATCTCAGAAAATCAAATCCAGCAAGGTTGCTGTATTTTCAGAATATCTTGTGGGTTCATTGATTAATTGATCTAAATTTCTGGAAACTGTCAATTCAAACAACAATTGTTTACGAAGTTAACTGTTTTGATGGTTATCATACCAATTTATACATGTATCATTAAAATCGCCAAGAACTAATATTCCATCAGGTGCGTCTGACTTATAGTTTCAATAGAGTCCTGAAATTTGGTTAAAAATTCATTTCTACTGTTAGCTGACTGATTTGGTGGTCTATAACAGGAACCAATTAAGAACTTGAAATTTTCAACTTGAATCTCAACCCATATTAATTCAATATCATCAATTTCGTAGTTTATCAATCTTTTAGATTTAATTGATTCTTAAACATAAATACAGACACTCCAATATCCAGTATCGTTTTCGCGATCACGTCTGTATAAATTGTAATGGTCTATATTAATTTCATCATCAAGTATTTTACTATTTAGCCAAGTTTCTGACATACCTTTGTACATTATATTGATTCAATTTCATCAGTTTTGGCTGTAGTACTCAATGTATCCTTATCCAATGCAAGTAGGCTTCTTGAATTTATTTGACATATTGAAAGATTATTTTGATGCGGACCGGGATTTGGATGAACATTTCCAGAGATAAATAGCAGTAAAAGTATAACAACTGCCAGTTTGTACTGAGATTGACACATTTCTATTACTGAAATACAAGTACAAAATAAGTACATCTATTGTATACTTAAGTTAGTATTATGTAATATAAATATAACATCATTTTTCTTACTCTGTCTCAAATTCCATGATCCGATACTAATTCGGTATTGTTGGACACTTATCATGATTAAATTGGGGATAAGACAACAATGGATGACAACATACACACATAATATAAAATATCAACAAGACAAAATAAGTTTCTCTCACACCACTCTTACATACAAACCTCACACCACTCTTACATACCTCACACCACTCTTACATACAAACAAACATATATCAACAAGCATTAACCTAAAAAAACGCAGGTCAAAAACACAAAAACGAGTTTAACAGAAAAAGACGCTGCAACGCCATTATACCTGTCCACCCAAGATATAAAAAATTTTTAAATGTATTTAACTGACACCCTTAATCAAAATTTTAGTAGAAGTTCTTTGTTGAAAATTTAATATATGTATTAACACTAGATTATGGTCTGCATAAATTTTAATTTGATAAAAGAGTTGGACGACCAATTTTTGTAGGCCAAGAAAGATAACCTAAATCAATACTTGCTTCAAGTGTTGTTATATTATTAATGTATCTTCATAGACATGTATTTTTTCATTGAAATACATGTATGTAAATTATGTTAAAAATATTCCACATAGACCTACATATTAAAATCATACTGTAGTTAATAAAGTAACAATATCTGCAGATGTCTGCACATGTATATGTTAAATGTAGACATTATGTCACACATTGGCAAAAAATTCACTTAATTTATATTTTTCCAATAGTCATGTGCCAAGAAGGATTACTCAATCTCATTCCTGACTTTGTTAAAAAGTAAAGTACTGAAATACTAGTAATAGTTGATTTAGATACCTATACATTAATAATTACCAAGAACATCCGCAGTATTAGCCTACATCATACCAATAATGCAGAATTAACTGATTTTATATATTTATTTGGTCCAGCTGTTCAAACTCTGCTAATTGAGCTATTTAGGCTCATTTGGGGCTTTTGTGCAACATTATGGTAGCTAGAGCATGTATTCAATGTAGAAAATATATAGGACTATGCATTTTGAGATAATATGGCAATGTTATAATAACATCTTCTAATAATCAGTTAAATGAAAGAATGATATTTAATGATACATTACATTGTACATGTTAATTAGTCATTAACATTAAATTACAGGGAATAATGTATATATATTTGGGCTTGATATTTAAAGATATTATATATATATTACCAAGATGCATTTTGAAGTAGAGGGGTTACATAAAATTTTATATTTAATTAATAGGGTGGTTGTTGTTTAAATGGCACCTCATATGTTATTCCAAGTAAATGTATTTATTGCCATTCCATGTGTAAAATAAGCATAAATTTAAGCATTTTAATACAATGTATGTTAGGCACTGAAATTGTAATTTCTGAGAATGACATGTTCAAGTCACATTACTCATTAAATGGGACAACACAGGGTATTTTTTGTCAATCAGCCTAACCATATGCATACACCACTTTACTTTTTACATGGGACTTGACAACCTTTACATAGTACTTATTAAACATTATAACAAACAGAAAATGAGTATCGTGACATGATTCTTGGAAAAATAATATATACGTCATGTATCTATTCGGAAACCTGATGGGACTTCACCTCCTCTCGCAATTGCCAAGTATCTCTATCATTAAGTCTAGTTTCTAATTTGAGAAGTGTACCCTGAACTCTGATTCTAGTTTTTAACTTTTCGTCAGTTCTAATTCTGTATGCAGTATTTGATAATTTGTGTCTGCTTTTTTTCGTAACTACTGGTAGATCGTCCAGCATCCTTATTCGTTTACCTGCTAACTGCGAGCCCCTAGACATTACAAGCTGCTTGTCACAAAAGTGAATAAAACGGACAATGACGGCATCAGGACTTCGTCGAGAGCGATCTTTTGTAGGGATACGATGTGAATTAGCAATAGGTATACTATCTGCTTTTCCAGGATCAATTTTAAGATCATTGATCATAAAGTTGTACACAGTATCATTGACATTTTCATTTTTCGGTTGATGGAGCCCATATATTAAAATATTATACTTTCAATCGTGTTTCTCCAAAAGAATTTGTTGCTCACGCAATTTTTCAAACTTTTTTTCAATGTTTTTTCTTACCAATTCGATCTGTTTAGCCTTAGCTAACTCATTTAACTGTACATCCATAGCCTGGACCCCTCCCCTTTCCAGCTCATCATGACTGTGACGCAATGTTTTTTCATCCTCCGTTGTATTTTGAAGATCAAGTTTTACAGAAGTAATGTCTGATTTTACCTCATTTATGGTAAGAGACATCTCGGATAACTTGTTTTCAATTGAGTTTACTGATGTGGACACATCATTTAACTGTGAGGAAAAACCGTTTACCTTACTATCAATTCCAAGTATCAATGTCTTTAATTCTGATACTATTTCCGTGGTCGACATTCTACTAGTCAAACTTTACGAAGATATAGTAAAAGTTAAGTAGTATAGTGTAAATATAATAAACTATTCACTTGGTCATCAATGTAAACAACGAATTGCTTGTCGGTGTCATCACACGAAGTCACTCAACGAACCACACTCGGCCATATTTCTCAGTTCAAAGGTTCATTTGTTGCTATTTGACATAATATTGTATATTTATGTAGTTTGTATAACATATTTAGACATCTGGGTGGACAAAAAGTAGATTTTTCTAACCTCCTGAAATTTTCATGGGCGCCGCCATTACGGGTGCGTTTCATTCAATTCATTCCATAATTTTTATCGAGGTAACCGAATGACAGCCTTGATGACGGGTGACGCAAGAATAGCAGAACACTCTTACATTATCGACGACAGAATTATATGTTTAGCTGATTATGATACTTGAATATCAGTATGCTACGCCTCCACGTACTTCGGTATTTTTTTCTACATCATTGACATCAGTGGAAATGTCTGCACTACTGATACCTGTGTATTTCAATATTTTTCATGCAGTCGCCGGATTTCCCTACATTTCATTGCATTTTTATTTTGAGAAAACAGAAATTCTTCCGTTTTTATGGGTTTGTTTCATTCTCTCGTATTTTATGTTTAAACAGTAAAGACAACTTTGTTAATTATTTTTAGATACTGGGAGGATATCTGTTTAAATATGAACTGTCTAATCAAAATTGTTACATAGTTTGTCATAATACTACATCACCAGAAGAGATAAAGTAAGTGAATATTATTCTCTTTCTTAACTAAGCTTGAGGCTTTAAAAAATCATTTTGCTAATAATTCGTAAATACTTTCACATTCTGATAAACATACAGACAAATGAGTTATGAGCACATCTCATTGTTGAAAGCCTATTGGTGACTTTAAAATGAAGAACAACAATAAAAGTGATGTTCGATTACTTTTTTTCTGCAATTTTTTTGTAGAGACTTTACCTCATGTGCATTTAGTCCGTATATTTTCATTTTTATGTAAAATACCACTACAAGAACAATAAAAATTGTCTTGCATTATGTTTGCAGCAAATATCATGTTTGCCTACAATTGTATCGGACTTGACAATGTTTCATGGAGACATGCAATACGATATGTTTAGTAGTGAATACAGATGTTTTGAATATGTGATATAGTGCATGACCTTTATTCCGTATTCACACTATGACGTCCTACCCATTATCGCATACCTTTTATCGCATGGCTTACCCTTTATCACACACACTTTATCTCATGGCTAGACCTGTATCATACCCTTTTTCCAAAAACATTTTTAATTCAATTTGACTTTTATCATTAAAAAAAATGGGAGGTAAAATATTTTTAGGATGGGTGATAAACATTTGTTTGGGGTGATATTTTTCTTGTGAGGATCAGAAAAATCTAGCAAACGTTTTCCTTTGCATGTTAGATTTTTTTGAACCGCCTCCAGACCTTTCGGCCCATTTTGAAATTTTCTCATTCACAAAATACATGCATTTTCACTTGACCGATTTCAGTTTTTGACAGCATATTTTGGAGTAAGTAGTCATCTGTTTAAATATATGATTAACTGTATAATACATGACAAAATTCGTATCACATGCCGTATCACCCCGACAAATATCAGGCCTCGGACCAGAGGCCCTCGGGCTTATATTGGTTACTCAGTATGATACGGCATGTCATACAGATTTTGCCATGTATTTTTCCTATTTATCAACCGTTATCAATTAAGTGCAAAGTATACAGACTTAACAATAATCAGGTGTGGTCAAAACAAAAAACAAAACAAAAACGAAAAAAAATACCAAAGATTGTAGATAACGAAAGATAAAAATCACATGCTTTGAACGCATAACAGCCTGTGTAGTCCCCTTCATTGCTCTTATTTGTAATTCTAAACATTTGTGAACAATGGCATAATTACAAGGGGACCAATACACTGGTTTATGAAAGCAAACATTATTTTTTTTTATTATTACCATTATTTCATTATACAATTTTACACTTTTTTCTTAATTTTGAAATGAATTTTAGAATAGTTTCACTTTTAATTTGCATTTTTTTCTATCACTTTAAACACTTCTACAAACAAAACTTTTTTATGAATAAAGTTTAAGGAGCATAATCGCGAAAATGAGCTGAGAATTGACTTTCTGAAAAAGATAAAAGATTTACAGCTAAGAAAGGTACTTACTGATTTTAGGGTCAGTAGATCAAAGTAACATGCATTTACAAAAAGAGTTAAATTTAACTATTTTCTACTTGTGGTTTTGATCTGAACAAACATGTAAGCAAATAATAATTTTTGCTATCACCTGGAGAAGCTAGGGTATTTTAGCTTGTAATTTTATGAATAATTTGGTTTTAAATATGTGATAAATAGAACATTCTTTGTCTTTTCGTTCTTGGTATTTCCCTTTGACCAATTTGAGTCCTAAGATTGATATATTATCCTAACAAAATGTCAGGGCTGGAGGTCAATAATACAGAAATCAAAAATATATGTAAATAATTAAAAAAAAAGATGCTTTGAATTTAATACATCAATAATTGAAACATCAATGAAATCCAGAAATCCCAGTATATTTGAAGATCCCCTCGTTAGGAAAACTATGGACAACCTCCATGAAAATTACGTCATTGTCCCTGCAGACAAAGCTTCTAACAACATACTGTTCGTGTGTAAGAAACACTATCTTGACTGTCTGGTTAAGGAGATGGGAATTGACAGTTCATCAGGAAACCCTACTTATACTCCCACTACACTATCAAGGGAGGAGATTATAGAAAATCACAACTCTGTTTTAGCATCCTTTGGCATCAAAGCGGATGATGATAACAATCAGCTCCCCTACATCTACTGGGTCCCTAAACTTCATAAAAACCCATACAAACAGAGATTTATCGCGGGGTCTTCCAGATGCACCACTAAGCCACTTTCTAAGCTCCTTACCTCTTTATTAACCGCAGTCAGAGATGGGCTAAAAAGTTACTGTGATAAAGTCTACTCAACGAGCGGCGTCAATCAGATGTGGATTCTAAAAAATTCTAAAGATCTTCTCGAACAGCTATCCTCTAGCAGTCTTACCCATTGCCACAGCATACAAACCTTTGATTTTTCTACTCTTTATACTACCCTGCCACACAATAAATTGAAAACAGTAATTTCGGATTTGATACATCAATGTTTCTGCACTAAAAACGGAGAACGCAGATACACTTATTTAGTAGTAGGGAAAGACAAAACATATTTTGTAAAGAACCACACTGAGTCAAACAAGAAGTACACTGAGAATGACGTAATCAAGATGTTGGAATTTTTAATAGATAATATTTTTGTCGAATTTGGAGGCCGTGTTTTTCAACAGACAATCGGGATTCCCATGGGAACTAACTGCGCGCCACTTTTAGCTGATCTCTTCCTTTTTTC
>MJUU01037708.1:2302-30062 GCA_002080025.1 Modiolus philippinarum
TATATATGATTTCATTCACAAATTTGACCTTATACTCTCCCGTCACGTAGATCATATGCTACCAAAATAAAAAGCGTTTCATACGGTGTGTATCACTTCCTATGCATTATTTCAACTGGTAAAGCAGCTTAAAGAAAACAGGCAAAAAGCAAAACAATCTGGTCTAGCCATCAGAAGGAATAACTAAATACCGATGTTACTGTGAATTTAGTTTCTGCATATGTGCATTTCGACAACTTATGTCTCTTCAGTGCAGATAAAATGTAAACGTTTGGAAGGCCATAGACTCAAAGATATTTGAAAACTGATAGAGAACAAATAACCAATATGATCCAAATGTAAAGTCAAAATCAGCTAAGGACAGAGCTTTGCATGAGTGAGAAACTCCTTAGTTTTAATCAAATTCACAAATATTTAGATATAGTTAGGTTCAAAATAGAACCGACTTTCGGGTCAACACCAAAGTACAGACTACGGGCTGGTGAATATCCCCGGAAACTAACAGTCGATCAGCTGAGGCATCGACCTAGTGGTAACAAATAACTAAATACCGAAGTTACTGTGAATTTAGTTTCTGCATATGTGCATTTCGACAACTTATGTCTCAGCAGGACAGATAAAATCTAAACGTTTGGAGGACCATAAACTCAAAGATATTCAAAAACTGATAGAGATGATCTAAATTTAAAACCAAAATCAGCTAAAGCTTTGCATGAGGAAGATACTCCTTAGTTTTCAACAAAATTTACACACATTTACATATTGTAAAGTTCCGAATTGAATCGGCTTTCGGGTCAGTACCGAAGTACTGACTACTGTGCTGGTGAATACCCTCGTAGACTTACATTCCGACAGTAGCGGTATCAACCCAGGAAATAATATCAAACAATTCAATAAAAAAAAGAAGGGAAACGGGGAATGTGTCAAAGAGACAACGACCCAAAGGGGAGTAATAACAACTGAAAGCCACCATAAGATCTTCAATGAACGATGAGGAAACCCCACATACAATGGCAGGTCGGAGTCGGCCCCTAAATAAAGAGTAATCAAGTTCAGCGAAATAAACATCATCCTAGACTCCTATAGACATAAAGTAAACTAACTAGAAAACAGACAAGACACACAAAGGCTTAATAAATTTCCTGACTTAGGAAAGGCGCAAATACTAGTTTTATTGGGCCCAAACATTCCCCCTATAGCCAATGTGATAAATAAAAAAAACAATCGTAACAACAGTAAAATTCAGTTAGCAACAGGACTGAGTCAATTGTGAAAAATGAAACTGAAAGAACTAAATAAACAGACATAGATATGAAATCACAAATAACTGACATGATTTCACTCATATACTAGAATATATAACCCGTGTCCATGCAATACTGATTTTAGAAATTTAGAATGTGTTTAGTTAAGATGCAAAGACCCTATCAAAAATCAATGTTAATACCAAAGAAGACCATACGTAATGACTTAACGACAATACCGTAATTATAACCTTATTAATTAGACGATTTAAAGGTTTTATAAGTTTGTTAGGCGAGTATAACTATTTTTTACTCTTTTGTAAAACATTACCGTAAAATAAGGGATGTGAAATACCAACCTTGATTAGATGTTTACATGTTGCATTGATTGTATTTATGATCGATGATAAAATTTAGTAAATTGTAATAGTTTTTCAGTTATGAAAAGATTCCGTTCATTAAAATCGCAAACGTTATTACATACTCGAGCAAATCGAACAAGTGGAGATATGTAAACACCATATGATGGCGCTAATGGAACATCGCCATCCAGAAATGGATAATCAACTATGGGAAAAGAAAACCGTCCCTTTCATCATAAATTTTAGTATCAAATTTACCATTCGTAATAACAAAATTGATGTCTAAGAACGGACAATGGTGATTATTAGAATTGGCTTTATTCCATTAGCCCATTTTTGATAATCAGACTGTCAAATCACTGTCAAATTTTGCCATAATCTCTTGACTTAGATTATTGTAGTCGACGTTTCTTTTGATCTTTTCGTTTTTTCTCAGTGCCGTTGTTACTTCAAGAAATGTCATGGTTGTTCCTGTAGATTTTGTTAATTTTCTTCAACAACTCACATTTTTTTCATACAACAATGTTTCTGTTTCCCAAAGAGGAAAATTATCTTCGAGATTGATGACGAAGTCTGCGAATTAGGATGACGGCATTGAGACATACACGCCCATCCTTAACACCCCATCGATTTAGGGGTTATGGTATCTGGATTTTTTTTTGGTATTGGCATTTACTTCTTTAATGCCTTTTGGTTGTTAAGATTTTGGTCAGTTATACTTTCTAAGATGCCAATTATCAGCCCTACTGCGTTCAAGTCGCGTATTTAAAAATGTTTACCGTGTAAGTGTTTTAAATGAATGCTTCGAGAGCAATTTAATTTGTTAAGGTCTCTGGGTAAAACTTATCTGGAAAAATCTTAGAACTATAGAGGTAGCATAACCGACATGTATCTCCAAGTGGTATAATATGGTAAGAAAGATGGGTAAATAAAAAAGATAAAGCGTTACTAAGTTAATGAGTGACTGTCTCCAAAATTGTGTCTGGCTATTGTGAGAATATATATATATATATATTTTTCATTGAAATGTGTGTGTAAAACGATATCGACAAAGTGTTGCCTTAAGCTTCAAGATCACAAATTAGACCTGCTTTTTGTTATTATATGCCCAAATCATTTCTCATCTTTCTTCTTTGTATTTCCAATGGTACAAATTGAAAATTCGCCATTGTCACTTGTTTCTGTCTCCGAGTTCTCCAAATTGTAGACTATTTCCTATATCCGTTCGTGACTTAGCATAACTTTGCATTAAAATGACAGTTTTCCAAATGCTGGACATTTCTTCGCGCGATGTGCACTACCACAATAATTATAATTGTTCATAGGTTTGTATCTTGTGTGCTTAGATTTGTCTATCGTCCGAACTTCGTCTTTACTACTTTCACTTTTTTTTGTCTGTGAATAATTTCATGTGCACCTTTGAAATTTCTGAAGCATGACATATTTCAGAAGCTTTCTTTTGATTCAGTTCAGGTCCTAAAACAATCATACTCTAACTTGATAATCCATAAACAAATCTGCATCATATCAAGCTTTCATTAAACTCTCCAAATTAAAAAAAAATGAACGTATTTTCATTTCAGTAGCATACTGATCAATTGTCTCTTTTGGCCCATGAGAACACTGATTTGTATCGTTCAATTGTCACATACTAAGTATTTTCTAGGGTTGCAATATTCTTTAAATTAAGCCTTCAAAACATCCAATTTATTTCGATCGTCTGCATTAACTAACATTTGATTTGCTTTG
Organism: Modiolus philippinarum; assembly: GCA_002080025.1. Lineage (NCBI taxonomy): Eukaryota > Metazoa > Mollusca > Bivalvia > Mytilida > Modiolidae > Modiolus > Modiolus philippinarum. Next base: position 5,658 of record MJUU01037708.1, read on the forward strand.
TCCTCATATGCTGACCAGTATAGGTCAAAGAAATCAAACATTAATTTTGCTATTTGTTTTCCTTCTTACAATAAAAGATCTTGAAGCTTCAGCTTAGCCATATTGTCTATAGTATTTGGATTTTCTACATGACACAATGTTTTTGTACATTTGGAACGATTTTCAGAGTGCCAGAATATATGTGTACCAAAGTGCTTTCACTGAATAGTTTAAATTAAAATCACCGATACGGAACTTTTTCAGAGGAAGCATATCGTTTTTACTTTTGTGTGTCCAAATATATATTAGGAAGAAATGTAGGATAACGTTTAGCTTTTGTCGAAATTTATATTTTACACTGTAATTTTTTATAATCTAGACCTATTATATAACTTTGGACCAGTATGATTACTTAAATTATCTTTCAATTTCATTGATCCAGTTATTTAAAATATATTTATTCACGACAGATATTTTTTATGTCTTTTAGGCCCTAGTTCACTGCACTAGCTTCATGCTAAATGTCAGAAGTTTTGGGTTTTGGTCGTATTGTTTAGTTGTTTTGTGTATTGAAGAGACATGAATTGTCGTAATGACCACCTGATGAATTGAAGGAAAATTTTTTTGCAATTGTTATATATCAATTTTATTCATGTTTAATTACATGTATCTTTGATGATAGCTCTTATAAAAATGGGTACTTTCTAAATATAACTAGTATTATATTTGTTTAAACGTGCTCTGACGCTTAACCTTTGCGATAACAGATGTGCCTACATGTTAAGGTAAGCATAATTGATTGAAAGCTGTGTGTTTTTTGTAATGAATGTGTATCAATTTCTAGTAACCTGCTAATCTAGTATATTAATCAAACAAATATGGCCATACATTTATTTTAAAACAGCTGTAAATAAGATCAGTATTACATGTGTATTTTGGTAATCGACTGTCCATATTATATATAAACTTGCCAGGGTAGAACAAGTATATTTTATTTGACATTAGTTACGAAATGGGGGTAAGTAAAAAATACCGAACAGAATTGTCAAGAAGCAATGTCCAAGAGGCACAGACAAAGCAAAAGGAATTTATAGTCTAAATATAGTAACACTTCCTTGTTTGAACATTTTATCCAGTGACGAGTGCACATCTATTTATTAACGTTTGGTTGTTTAGCCTATTAGGTATGATTTTTGTAAAGATCACTCATCATTTATGTAATCTATGACAAACTGTCAGCAAGCTATAAAAAGACATGTTTCTGATGGAGACGGATAGTGCTACTAATCTCTTATATATTTTGTTCGAAATTTAGACTTTTTTGAAAATATGTTTTCATTGATGTTTTATAGCATGTACGGTTATGTATTTGTTGTTACTTTCAAGAGGATATTCATATTTTTTTATACAGTACGTTGTATTGTAAACAAGAGAGGACAGCAAATCTTGTCGCCTTGTTGTTGAATTATAAGAACTTCGCAAAGTTGTACCATTCAAGATCTAGCTTGTTACTTAAATATGAGCCAGTCATGCAAGACACTGTAGTGACCTAGCTTATTTCAATCAGGAACCTCATAGATTATTCTTCTACAAGTTGTAGTATCTAAGATGAAGACTGTAACACAAACTTTAACCTAATTCACTCATGCATGAAATGCAGGTCAAAGTGACCTAGTTTTTTTATACGACCGCAAAATTTTTTAGGTCGTATAATGGTATGGCGCTGTCGTCGTCGTCGTTGTCGTCGTCGTCGTCCTGCGTCGTCGTCGTCTGTAGACACTTTTGTTTTTTGTCAATTACTTGACTTCCAGTTGGCCAATCCTTATGAAATTTTAACACAGTGTTCCTTGGCACAAAAGGAAGGCAGGGATTGGTTTTGGTTATTTTGGCCTCTCCCCTTTTTAAAAAAAAGGGGCCAAAAGGGGCAAAATTGGGTGTTTTCACATATTTGGCTGTAGAATATTTATTATTTATTGGAATTTAATGGGGTTTCTTTTAGTGTGTTCCTAATTAAATTCCCTATCAGTATTATTCCAACGGATTTTACGTGGCATTTACCGTTCACGAGATAAATGGGGCCCAAAAGGGGCGATTTTCAAAAATTTCATTTTATTTGTTTTTGGTCCGATTTTGATGCAGTTTTTTGCATTGGATTTAATTCCTTTTGAAAATAAATATTGAGCTGCAACATCAGATTTTTGACAACATGTGTCTTTTCCGAGCTATTAGGAGCCAAATGGGGATAAAATTTCAAATTTGCAGTTTACCTAAGATGTTCATTCTTCATCGTTTTCGATGGGATTTTTTCTTTGGATTTCTCTTGATATAAGCTTTCAGTAGTATATCAATGGATTTGGCGTAGCTCTTACAGTTTCCAAGCTACAAGGGGTCTAAAGGGCTGAAATTGCAATTTTCAAAATATGTAAAATCTTTTATTGTTGTATTGGATTTTAATGGGATTCCTCTTATCATATTTAAAATTTGCAATTTTGGCCCCCTTCGGCTCATTTGACATACCTCTTACCATTTCCAATGTTTATAAGGAATTATAAGGGCTAATTTTTATTTTCTTTAGTTCGTGTGCTTACTTGGTCAAGCCATTTAATTACTGTATCAAGCTCTTTTCTGTGTCCTCAATCATTTTGAAATGCACTTGTTCAAATTTCAGTGTTCGACATGCTGCGGTCGTATCATACTGCGCTCGGCGTAGCCCTTTATTAGAGCTTTATAACTGTACAAGAGCATTTACATACAACATATTATTCCTCTACGAGTTGTAGTATCCAAGATCTGAACTCTTACAATACTTTAACCTCAGTGACTCATGCATGAAATTTAGGTGAAGTTGGCCTTATTTTTATCTGGAGCTTCGTAACTTAAAAGACGCATCTACATACAAAATATTATTCCTCTGAGAGTTGTAGTATTCCAGATATGAACTTTAACAAAAACTCATGCATGAAATGTAGGTCAAAGTGACCTAATTTTTATCTGGAGATTCGTAACTGTACAAGATGGATGCATCTTCATACAAAATATTATTCCTCTAAGAGTTGTAGTATCCCAGATCTGGACTCTTACAAAAACATTAATCCAAGTCACTCATGCATGACATATAGGTCAAAGCCACCTATTCTATATATCAATCTCAAGTACTATTCAAAATGCATCCATGGATAAAACCTTGTCCATCTATGACTTGTTATTCAAAAGATATATGGCCTTAAGTTTTAATTGACAGACACACAGATGAACAGACGAACGGGCGAAACGATATGTCCCCTCCCCAACTTTGTTGGGCAAGGGGATAACAAGCCAGACATGATAGACTTTTAATGAGACTTGTTTTTAAGTTTTCGGAAAATAATACTATTTCAAGATACCGCAAATTATTTTTGTATATATGTTATAACCAATTCCTCTTCCATTTTTCAATTTAATAGTTTACTTTTGTTACGAGCGTTATGCTAGGTTTACACTGCCGACCAAAGCAACTCGATCGAACTCGATCTATGAATATTCATGAATATTCATTGATCGGGACACTGATCTTGAATGCTCGTGTTCGGTCTACTAACCAAATCGGGGCGATCTTACTAACTCTGCTGAACTCGAGCTGTGTTCCCGAATATTTCTGAAATGTCAAAAAATATCGTGAAGAGGTCTTGTGCATTATATGTCGAGAACAGGTCGGGAATCAATCGGGGTCTGATCGAGGTAGTCGTGAAGAGGTCGAAAAGGGATCGGCCTTGATCGAGCTTAACAATTTTTAGCCGATCATTCCGATATCTACCCGATTTTAATTCATTCTCTTCTCGATTTATGCCGAGTCGCTTCAAGATCAACTAGATTAGTACTCGATCATTACTCGACTGACTCGATTCTTTCTTTTTTCGTACACAGTGTCTTAACCCGATTTTTCCCGATCATAAACCGATTTTTCCCGACCTGTATCCGACTTTTACTCGACCACTAAAGACCTCTACTCGATTTAATACGACAGCATGTCATCTTTTCACAATAGTACAGAGTGAGGCTTTCAAGAGCCTCAGTCGCTCACTAGGGCCTTATCTGAGTTTTCGAAGGAGCCTTCTGATGACCATTGTGGTCTAGTTTGGCTTATGACCATCTTTGATTTTATGTGAATCTGCTGGATACTATCTCAGTTGGGGACCAGCCAAGGACTTTTGTTCTCAATTTTGGCCAATTGGCAAAGTAGTTTCAGAGAAGATCTTTGAATGGATATCGAAGTAGGGTCGAATGTTAAAATATGTTCTCAGTTGGCGGCCATCTTGGATTGAATGCCTACAAGATAGATACTATTTTGAAAGGGGAACATTCAAGGACTATTTTGGCCAATTTTGGCTCGAATAGGTCCAATGAATTCAAAGAAGATCATTCAGGAACATTGGCGGCCAACTTGTATTAGCTGACGGTATGGAAGACACTATTTTGAAAAGGGACCATCGATGGTCAATCGTAACAAGTTTGGCCCCATTGACTTAGGGTTTTCAGATGTAGCGATTGAATGAGTTTTCCCATAATATCCAATTTAAAACTATATTCCCAATTGGCGATTATATTGGATTAGAAGCGAACATGTTTTTTAATTGAACCAACCAAGATCTATCGTTACTTAGCGGTTTCTGAGGAGAAGATATTTGAATGAAAAGTTCAACTTCGCTATATTAGGATTGGAAAAAAGAATATCAGATTGTGCATACTGCTAGTAAAATTAAACGATGACGTGCAGAGGGCTAAAGTCAATTGAGCAGCTACAATTTGAAATTGAATCCACGATATACCCAATATACACACTCCAGAAAAAGATCCGCTAAATACGTGAATTCATGTATTTCTGTGTTCCTGTTTTGCCACGTCTACATTGGACGTCGCGCATGAAACTGGTGTCAATAACGTAACGTCAAAAAGCGTGATTTTTTTACATCAAAACGTCAAGAAATAAAGTTAACGACGCACTTGTTATTGACGGGACCAGTTTTTTTAATTGAGAGTTACATTTTCTACATTCTTTTATTCTTATTTATTTTGTTTGCATTCTATGTCATGGGGCAATTCGTACACTACGAGAATCTTTATCAAATTCTTTTGATTTATAAATATTTCAAATACAGCTTGACAATTTATATATGCGTTTTTATCGAAAATTAAAGAAAAAAGTTATATGCAGATATTGAAACACTAGTAGAAACAGAGGCATACATTGTATGATCTCAGACGAGTAAAACAGGACCTTACAGCAAAAGCAACTGTTTGTATGTTAATAACATTTTTATTGTAGCTCGACGGATGTGTATATTTTTATTTGATTTGTAAACAAAGTATCATTGATTTTTTTGCCAGTAGAAAATGTATTCTACAGTTGAAATTTGGAGAAATAAAAATCGTTATTGTGAAAAAAGATCTTTACTTCGAGAAAAGGGTCTATAATTGAAAGTTGTTCTTACTATGAATATGTTTTTAAGAGGTTCGGTGGTCTAAACACGAGATAAAAGTCGTCGCAACGAGGAAAAAGGTCTTATTATGAGAGAAAACAAGTTTTTTTAACAGAATGAAATAGTTTTTGCGAGTAACGAAATTTGTTATTTAGAAAACAAAGTAATAATTTTGAGAAACAAAAATTGCTTTAGCGAAAAAATTGTTGGTTTATGTCCGTGGTCGACGGAAACAGTTCTGAAGAAACAACCACGGAATCACACAATCAATCTCTGAATTCTATTGTCCTACCATTCCCTGATAAAATATGTTGATCTGTGTCACTTTTTTTTATTTCAGTAGAAAACGAATGACGAACGCGAAAGCTCTGGCTAGTGCCAGACCAAACAGAAAAAATTGTAACTGATTGAATTATCTTTTTTACCTCCTCTCTTTTTCTCGCTTGAAAAAAAAGAACAGAAACATTAATAACATTTTTTTTCTTTCATTTCAATCCAAATTCATGTATTTAGGTTTACATGCCCTTATAATAGTCATAATCTGGCATCTGTAAACGATTCTGTTTTTAGGTTCCATGTACATAGACACATTGGTTTCCGTTCCGAGCAGCATTGTTTGTCCATTTTACTATTTTTTTGTGAAAATTAAGCAAAATGTAAATGAATTGCTACACAACGATGAAAATGCGGATGAGCTGGATGTCTTTCATTCATGCATGCCTAGAAGTTATACAGAAAAAAATCGGTGTTTTTCTTTTTCTGATATTTACTTTAAACCTATTTAACTCTTTTCAATTCACATTGAAACTAACACAGTCTTTATGACATAATGTAGATGTGCACCTCCTATTTCAGCAAAACATGAACTTAGCCTTTACATTACAAGGGGGTACCCATCTCTTATCCGCTACTCCTCCTGAACCAATGAATAGATTTTCATGAAACTTTAAAACAGTCTTTATGACATAATGTAGATGTGCACCTCCTATTTCAGAATTTGATTTAATTGATTTTTATTGGATTACCCATAGCAAAACATGGACTTTGATTTTTGCTATTATCACTTCCCTTGTTCGTTCGGTATTCTACTGCCGTTGTTTCAAGAATGAAATATTGTTTCTTCCGAGCAGGTTGGAACTCTTCACAAGATATGATCCTGTTCAAGCTAATTGACATCAGAAAAATGCGATTTTGAACATTTGTAATATGTACTACAAGATAAAAAAAATCTTCAAGATTTGCACGGGCAAATGATGTACCCAACGGGCAGTAGCCCGCCATTTTTACTTTGTAAAAACCGGATTTTTCCTACAGAAATCCGATTTAAAGCTGTGGGAAACAACTGTAAATCTAGTTACCACCGATATCTTGTCTTTTGTTTTATGTATCAGACAGGCAGGGAAATCACACCGTGGCATTCTGACGCATGATGAGGAGGATGACCTGTCAGTGCTAGTTTGTAAACGCAAACATTCATTCCTCTATTTGACTTTGAACCATTTTGTATTGCCTAACCCAAACTACGCGCCTTCTATGCTACTCTAGATCTATCACAGTTATCATCTTTTCTTTGAAGCGTCAGACACCTTGACCACACATTTTGCTGCTCTACCACCAAGCTGAACCGTTTCCTGAATTTAACATATACAAACGTACTAACAGGACAAAACTCGACGTAGTGAGCTAGCTCGATCAATGCATTTTAAGAACTTGATCGGAATAAAACAGCATGGTCGAGTTGATCTGATCGGCAGTGTAAACCTAGCATTATATGAAATAAATCTTACCAGCAGCTTCAAACTGCGTTTTAAAATCAAATCTAATGCTAGGTTTACACCGCCGATCAGACCAACTCGATCAACTCGACAATCCTGTTTTATCCCGATCAACGTCATTAAATTCATTGATCTAGCTAGCTCACGACGTCCACTCGACCTTTACCAGATTTAACACGACTAACACTCGACCACTCTCGATCTCTTTACGATTCACGTACGACTTATGCTCCACCCACATTTAACCAACCAGACTTTGTCAGATTGAGCCAGATTATAGCCCGATTTGTGTTTGATTAACTAGACCTGGTCGGAAGAAGATCGAGAAATGGTCGAGTGTGCTCGAGTTTGTCCTGTTAGTACGTTTGTATATACGGGGGTAAAATGTGAAAATTCAGGGAACAGTTCAGCATGGTAGAAGAGCTACAAAATGTGTGGCCCATATGGCTGATGCTTCAAAGAAAAGATAATAACTATGATAGATCTAGAGTAGCAGAGAAGGTGGGTCTGACACAGAAAGTGTGTAGTTTGGGTTATACAATAGCAAATGCTTCAAAGTCATCATTACAGAGGAATGAATGTTCGCTTTAACATACTAGCAGGCCACCCTCAACATGCGTCAGCATGCGGCTGTGCGTTTTTTTTCTGTCATTACATGCAGGACTAATTTGATACAAAAAACAGAAGACATATCATCACATGATATCGGTGGTAACTAGATTTACAGTAGTTTCCATGTATAGCTTTAAATCTGATTTCTGTAGAAAATCCGGTTTTTAGAAAGTGAAAATGGCGAGCGGCTGCCCGTTGGGTACATTTTCCCCGTGCAAATCTAAAAGATTTTTTTTTAGTTTCTAGTAAATGTTACAAATATTCAAAATAACATTTTTCTGATGGGATTTAGCTTGAATGATATCTTGTGATAAGAGTACAAATCTGCTCGGAAGAAATGATATAGTTAATTTTTGAATTCATGTATTTAGTGAATCTGTTTCTGGGGTGTGTATATTGGGTACATCTTGGTTTCAATTTCAAATTCTGTCAGCATAACTATATTCGATCGAATTTAAGGCCTCTGCACATCATCCTTTAATTTTACTAGAAGCATGCACAGTCCAATATTCTTTTCTACAATCCTGATATAGCAAGATTGAGCTTTTGCCATTATTTTGTGTCCGTTGTCCATGAACTTTGCATTCAAATATATTCTATCCAGAAACCACCGAGTCATGATAGACCTCGATTGGTTCAATGTGAAAAAACGTCATGTCCGTTTCTAATCAAATACAACCGCTAACTGGGAATATACTAGTAGTTTTAAATTGGATCTTATGGGAAAACTCATTTAAACGTTACCTCTAAAACTCCTAAGCCAATAAGACCAAACTTGTTACGATTGCCAAATGATGGTCCCTTTTCAAAATAGTGTCTGTCATATCGTCAGCTAATACAAGATGACTGCCAAAGGGGAACAAAGTTAAACATTGTACCAGAAGGATTTTCACTGGACCAATTGCAGACACAATTGGTCAAAATAATCCTTGGATGTTCCAATTTCAAAATAGTATCCATGAAATCCAAGATGGCCCACAACGGGGAAGATAATTAAATATTCGACACACCTTAGATATCCATTCAAATACTTTCTACTCTGAAACTACTTTGCCAATTGGTCAAAATTGAAAACAAGAGTCCTTGGCTGGTCCCCACTTGAGATAGTATCCGGCAGATTCTTATCATATCAAAGATGATCACCAGCAAAACTTGATCCCAATAGTCATTGGAGTCCTTTGGATTGCTCCTTTAAAAACTGAAGTAAGGCCCTAGTGAGAGACTGAAGCTCTTGAAAGCCTCATGTTCTGCTATTGTGAAAAGATGACATGATGTAGTGTTAAATCGAGTAAAGGTCTTGAGTGGTCGAGTTAAAGTCGGATACAGGTCGGGAAAAAATCGGGTTATGGTCGGGAAGATCTTGTATAGAAAAAAAGAAAGAATCGTGTTAGTCGAGTAATGATCGAGTACTAATCGAGTTGATCTGGAAGCGACTCGGCATAAATCGAGAAGCGAATGAGTTAAAGTCGGGTAATAGTCGGCATGATCGGATAAAATTTTGAAACTCGATCAAGACCGATTTTTTGACATGTCAAAAATATTCGGGAACACAGCTCGAGTTCAGCAGAGTTAGTAAGATCGCCCCGATTTGGTTAGTAGACCGAACCCGAGCATGCAAGATCAGTGTCCCGATCAATGAATATTCATGAATATTCATAGATCGAGTTCGGTCGAGTTGCTTTGATCGGCAGTGTAAACCTACCATAACACAACTGCGCTGTCAGTCATGTTTTTGTATTGGATAGGAATTTTTGTAGGGACTTTCTTAATGCATCATTCGGTCTTGTATAAAATGAGGGAAAAATACAATGGAAGGATTCGAAAGAGACTTTTCTTTCTAAATTTTGACTGATTCTCAAGGAAATGAAAGCACCGATGAAAAGTAAATCACAACGAAGGACGAAAACACCATGCCTAATTCCCTACAAACACAAAACAAAAATGGGCACCACGGCTCCAAAATTATCCAATATCTTCAGGACCCTAAACTGCCCAATCAAAAATTAGGGATCGACCGAAGAACGTCGTTGCAACTGCACCAAGTCTTACGCGCGGAGATCCTTGGTGATCCTTGGTTACATTCAACAAAATTTAGTTTAAACTGTTCCAAATAACCGATACATAAAAACCAATCTGATATAAACCCGATAGAACTTATATATGAAGTATGGAAATGACATGAAAGGATTTTTTTTTAAATAAAAAAAATATGAATTTTGTAATTATTATTTTTCGTTAACCTTTCCAGGGAGAACAGTAACATTCATCGCACTTCTTTTCCCGATATTTCATGAAGAAAGGTTCGACTTTCACCGAGGAATTTTTTTTTTGATTGATTTTCAAACATGTATATATCTACATGTAATCCTTGAAAGTGGTGAAAGCTGGTTCTAAGAGTTGTTCATGTTGTTTCTTGCCGGGCTACGCATCCCTATCACAAAAACTCATTTTCAATTGTGAATTTTTACCAACCGAACTCAACTTTGGTGGTTGAAGTAATGATTTATTAAAATAAAAATATAAAAATATATTAAAATGTCAATAAGACGAGTACGGCCCAGTAGCGCCGTACTTTTTGATTTCATTCGGCTGCACTTCGTGCTAAAAATATGATATGCTATAATATTTCTATTTAAATTGATTGATTGTAATATTTTTCTTTATACTCATGAAGTTCTCTAACAAGTATCAAAAGTGAATCATTTGGCTTAACTTCAGACCTATTCTCTGGAAAACGCCTTAAATTGCGCTTCCTATCCTTGTCAAATTTTTGACAAACGTATTTTATTAAGTATTCCTCGATTTGTCCATAATTCGACATTAAACCCAGTCGATAGTTGACATTATAATCCATGTTTCGTTTAGACTCGAATATTAACTCGAATTGTAACTCTAACTCGAACTGTAACTCGAACTGTAACTCGATCTTTAACTTAAACTCTAACTCGAACTCGATGGTTATCCACACCAAAAAAACACTGGATACCACTGCCTTCACGCTTTAAAAATGTACAACTACTTTATAAGGATTCTCTGAAAATATTGTCAATTTCATTCAGTTAATACGGAGGAGTTGCAGTGGCATACTTGACAATGAAAGGCAAAGTCCAGGATTTAATAGTGGATACTTAAAAAAAATGGTCAGATCAAAATCTAAAACACAAGGTGAATTAAGGCAGAAAAACACTTAAACCATCGAATCGACAAATGATATTCTTAGAAATCATAAACACATTCTTGTATTCTACTGTAAACATTTTTTAGTCTTGGCGCGTGCTTTCTTGAAGCGATAACTATTGAACATGGCCACCTGCCGGGATCATGTTTTAACAGAAGACCCTACAGTATGGGATCGAAGCATTCAGAAATCCTCTCAGAAACACAACACCAATTTAAAAACCAAAGGAGTATTGTGACTAAGTTTGGTTACAAATGGCTTGGTAGGTTCAGAAAAAGAAGACCATTGAAAGTATTTTAATAGGGTTCCTATGTTAAACTATATTCCACGCTGGCGGCCACCTTGGATGAGGTACCAACATAAAAATAATAAAATTTAAAGGAGCAGCGAAATGAGTACGTGAGCATATTGGGTCGGTAGTTTCAGAGGAGAAGATCTTTAGATGCATTTCCCATCGGATCCCTACGTTAAACTATGTTCCCCGCTGGAGGTCATGTTGGATAAGGTGCAGCCATAAAAATCATAATCTTTGAAGGGGAAGATATTTGATTACATTTCCTATAGGGTCCTTATGTTATACTCTGTTCCTCGAACCAGGCTTTATATTTGATCAGATAAAATTGAGAATGTCGCTGCTCACTTGCTCATTTCACTGCCCGTGTGCTGATTTCGCTGCTCGCGTGCTAATTTCGAAAATTGGTGCTAATTTCGAAAGTTGCTGTTGCAGTGGTAGTGATGGTAAAAGTGGTAATTTCGCTGTTTCTGGATATGCTCACGTACTCATTTCGTTGCTCATTTGCTCATTTCACTGCTGGCACGTCTCATTTCTCTATTCATTTGCTCATTTTCGCTGTTCACGTGCTCATCTCGTGAATATTGTTGTTGCTGCTGCAAATGTGCGATTTGGCAAAAGTTGTAATTTCGCTGTTTAAGTGCATACTCACATTTTCCATTTCACATAGATTAATTTTAAATTTTGACTCAAAGAAATTTTGCTTTTTCAAAATTTGAAATTAATTTATTTTCAAACCAGACCCTATATAAAAAATCTGAGACACTGTTTTGTTGCATTTAAATTGTTCTTTCAGAAAAAAAATATAAAAGTTATTTTCATTTTAAAAATATTATATTAAAAACTCAAAGTTTTGCCAAATATGGAAATTTTTACATTAATACTTAATATGGATACTCTTTAAAAGGGCATCGAAAGATAATTTTGTCATTTTCCTTTCGTTTGATACCTCATAGTCATTCAAAGTTAGGGGCTGACAATTCTCTTCCGAAGACTGTTGTGCTACCTTAAATGTATCAAAGTCAAGTTGACTGAAAATTAAGAAAAAGTTGTTGGAATAATAACACATATCAGGTTAAATAAGAAGGAAACATACATGCATTTTTATGACAAATTATACAATCTATAAACACCACACTTGATCCCAATAAGAATGAGGGGTCTCATTTAAAAACGCATCCTGCAAATCTAGGCTTCATCCAAGATGACAAGCAGCGGGAACAAGATTTAACATTGGACTTTGTGGGAAACATTCGATAATCTTCTGAAGCTGCAAACTAATTTAAACCAAACTAGGTTACAATTGTCCTTTAATGTTCCCTATGGAAAAAATGTTCGTAATATTTGTAGCGCTTCCAAGATGCCGCCAATGAGAACTTAGTATACATCGAACCATATGAGAATACACATCAAAAGATCATCTCCTTTTAAACTCCCCCTTTTTAATTGGAACCAAACTTGGTCCTATAAGTCCACAACAGATCCAAGAAGACCTCCAACGGGGATCATACACCTATTAAATGCTAGAAGATGAGACAATTTTTAATCTAAAATATTTTGACTGTCTACCTGGTTCGGCGATACAGACTCTCGAGAGCTTCTTGTCTTATTTTTCTATAATGGTTTAGCTACAGATTGATATTAAGAAAAATATTCTTGTTACTGATTATTTTGGTTGTTCTGAATAAAACAAATACTGTAAATCGAAAGGGTCGTATTACAAAAGTTGAAATACCAGGTGGTTAGTTGCTATAGGAAAAAAGTAATTTATGTGCGATTTTGTACTTGTATTTTTCAATCGTTTAGCAATTTGTTTTACCATAATGTTTTTGACGCTTGCATCTGGATTTTCTTTATAGGTTACCACCAAATGGCAGAATTAAATGCGACATTTTGTGAACCATGCAAACACAGCGGAATTTTAGTGCAGGCGTCATTATGGTGTAATGACTGTGCTGAAAGCTTCTGTGAGGATTGCATTAAAAGTCACAAGTTCATAAAAATCCTCCGCAATCATCACGTTATAAATATAACGGACCGCTTAGAGCTATCTGATCTAAATATAAATGAAACATGCCCTAATCATTCAAAACCATTTGATAGCTTCTGTCCATTGCACGACAAATTGCTTTGTCTTACATGCGTTCAACTCGGAGATCATGGCAAATGTGGCGATCTCTTGAGAATAGATGATGCAGCCAAAGGGGTCAAGACATCAACAGCTATTTCTTATATCAATGATAGTATTACATCTATCCTAAGCAATGTTACGAAAAATTTAAAGCAAAATGACACAGACGCAATGCTCCTTTGTGATCAGAAGGAAATTCTCAATTCGGAAATACAGAATTTTCGCGAAAAGATAAATAAAAAGTTGGATCAGTTACAGAATAAACTTTTAAACGAACTTGAAACAAAGTTCCAAAATTCTGCATCCCAATGCAATACCTTCAAAAATAGACTAAAACAAAATGAGCAGAAAATTAATCAACTTAAAACCGAACTTAATAAAATTAAAACCCATGCATCAGACGTTCAGACGTTTATTGGAATGAAAACTATTGAAATGTTTGTTTACGACGAGAAAGTTAAATTACAAGCAAATATGAAAAAGTCACAGCGATATCAACTCGAACTGAAAATAAATTCAAAATTAAAGTCAGTAATCGATGAATTAAACCAATTTGGTGAAATTATAATTGAGGTATTAGACTGTACACAATACACTGAATCACATGACCAACAAGCGCAGGAAGATGTTTCGGCGCCTTCGGACATCGACAGATTAAGACTGGAAAAGAAGCTTGGTATAAGGATTCAAGCAAAACGGTATATAGGTAGAGACATTTTGGACTGTTTAATATTACCTACTCAACAGATGGTCTTTTCGGATTATTCAAAGAGACTTTTGATATATACCACAGAAGGATTGAAATACAAAGAAGTTCCACTTTCAAGCAATCCTATGCATATGACCGTTGTAGCCAAAGACATGCTAGCAGTGACATATATTTATAAATCCACACAATTTGATGTGATAAATATCAATACAAATAGAACTGAAAAATCAATATCAGTCAGCAAGAACAATCATCACAGATGCATATTCTATAGTGATGGAAAGTTTTATGTTGTTGTAGCCGATGAAGGAGTGAAGATAGTAACACTGGACGGAAATGTGACAAATACGATACTTACAAATGTAAACAGTATGGGGAATATTCAAGTACAGAACAAAAGACTATATTACACCTGCTTCGGTGAAAACAAAGTTCACTGTTGTGACTTGACTGGTAATCAATTATGGAGCTTTATTGAGGATAGAATTATTTCGAAGTTCTCTGTACTGTGCATGACCGTAGGTGTCGGGGGAAATATATTCGTTATTGAAAATGATTCCTCGGTAATATCAGCAATTTCTAGTGATGGACAGAAAGGCAGAGTTTTACTCGATAAAACACATGGAATTAATAAACCTAGCGCAATTTTCTTTGAACAAGGAAACCAAACCCCCAACTGTTAGTATATGACTCAGGGTATGGATGTGCGTACATCTATGAATTAAAATAATGTAAGCAATGAACATTTCTGGAAGAATAAACTTACAAAATAGAAATTTGTTGTCTTGTAATCATCAGGAAACCGTCCGAAATGGAATGTGCATTGATCAAAAGTTCAAACAAGGTTAAAATTATTCATCATGTATATCATGTAGTATTCATCAGCATTCAATACTAAAAAGACTTCCACCGAAAGGTCAAGAATGTTCAAGCTAAAAAACAAATGGAATTATCATTATAAACAACTGAAATCAACCAATCAAAGCCATACAACTGCTGCGTAAGTCAATTCAGAAGTAAACAAACTCAGTAAAGTATTAACAATAAAGTGCGCAATAAATATCAAGATTTTAAATTAATGGGATTTAAAGTCTTTATCCCTAAACTCACTTCGAATAAAAGGAGTTAAAATGTATCCCTGATTAGTGGTAGTAAAATCATGTTGTACTTAGCGTTGTCACTTCTTGATCAACGGAAGTAACTTTTCGTTTGGCAGTTTGCTATTAATGCTGAATATGAGGAAAGAATAAAATACACAGAGTAAGAATATTTGTGGAATTGAAACGACGCTGTTGACACGTGTCTTGGTCCTAGGTGATATATCTGTTCTCCTTTCACCATCACAAATAAATTTAACTCCGAAAATTTAGGTCTCTTCTTTTACACTGGACTGTGGATGCTACGAAAAAAAAAAAAAAAAAAAAAAAACTGTTTTCCTAAATTGAAATACACTAGTAGGATACCAGACAAGAAAAGTTACTTCCATTGATAAAATATTTTATTTTTTTAACATTTTTGACGACATTAAATCAAATAAATTGATTTTAAAGATAAAAGGAATAGCCTCGTGAAAGAGTGTGCTTAATAAAATTATACTTTTAATGATTTGGAAAATCAAATGATTCTTTTGATGACCGGGAAAATCAAATTATAATTTTAATGATCAGGAAAACATGTTTAAACAAACAAGAATGATACACTTAAAGCGTAAAAATGTTTTCCTTCGGATAAGAATTCCTTCAGAAGCAAATTTCAGAACTGTAAATGCAAAAAAAAACTATATTAGATGTAAAACAGTGTATAACTGGAAACATCTACAATGGCTGACATTACTATCAAATGCCATAATCTGCCAGGGAAGTACACATAAAAAAAGTCAAAAGACAAACGTTAAACACGATAGGAACTCAATGTATGGATTACCCGATACTAAAAAAACAATCGTTACGTTTCTACAACTTTTTTGAAGTGGCCTTTTAATTTAATTAATTTTAAACATGAAAAATTGCAAAGGACATTTTTCTTTCCTGCTATCCTGCTATCCTGCAACATATGGACTACAAATTAATGATTACTATTTTTACGCACAATGAACAAATGGAGTGCTTTAACATGCGGAATGCAGACTAATAATTATTAAAGGACGCCCAAAAATTACAATTTGGGAGAAGCCTTGACTCAGGAGTTAGACTACCTTTGTGCTGACACGGTAGATATGTTCTGTTAGATTCTACACGAATTAACCATCAAAGGAAACAAATATGTTCATAGTCAGGGATGCGTTCATTCGTAACAGTTAAATATGAAAAAAAAATGAAAAAAGGTTAAATGTCAAGGACACAATATTCCATACCCAAGTAAAAAAGACCCCAAACAAAGCATCTAGGGTTCATCGTACAGTGAAGAACCTCAAACCATGTACCGTATAGCGGGTTATTTTCGCGGGTCAAAAATTTCGCGGATTTGAGCGGAAAATGTATGCCAAAAATTTTAGCGTTTTAAATTTTCGCGGATTATCAAAGATCCTTTATATATCCTAAGAATACAGAAAATATTTGCGGAATTTATTTTCGCGATTTAAGTCCATCCGCGAAAATACGCGAAAATTAAAACACCGCGAAAATTACCCGCTATACGGTAGTAAGCTCTAAATGGCCCAAAAATGAATTAATCAGTAGAACACAAAGCACATCTAATAACTCGAATTTCAAGAAGTTAAAGGTTTATAAGGAGACAAGGACAAGCCAATGACAAACATATTCCTGAATAGGGACAGGCAGAAAAATTGCGGTAGGTTAAACTCGTTTTCTTGGATCCAAACCCTCCCCTATATGTGGTGAATGGCTAAACATAAAAACACAAAAGGACTCCCAGTAAAAGTCAAGCTAGAAGAAAGTCCACCTTATCTAGAGAGGTACCTTAACGATGAAATACATAAAACATGAAGACAATACACACAGGTTCTGTCCTGACAAATGCTCGTAATTACTGACAGCTTGTTATGGACATAATCTTCGTTGACTATGATATCAAGGCTACTGACATATTAAAGTATATTTATCTTTAGAACTATATGTCATAGATGAATGAGCTTTCGTCTACAGATGCATCTTTCAAAGTACTTGAAGTTGGCATAATAATTGGTTTATCCTTACCTACATCACATGCATGAATGACTCAGGATATTGTTTTTGTCAAAGTTAAGATCTGATCGGACACTAGAAGATAGAAGGAATAATGTTTTTTTCAGTTGACGCATCTTGGATAGTTATTAGGTTCTTTATAAAATTAGGTCATTTTGACCTACATTTCATTCATAAGTGACTCAGGTTAAAGTTTCATAAAATAAAGAAATGAGGTACTAGAATAGGTAGAGGAATAATATTTTTTTTTTCAGTGGATGCGTCATGGGTAGTCATGAGATTCTAGATAAACAAGCTGACTTACAATACATGCATGAGTGACTCGTCGTGTTAATGTTTGTGCTTAAGTGCCGATCTGATAAAAAGAAATAATATTTTATCAGTGGGTGTGTGTTTGAAAGTCATGACGTTATTGATAAAGATTAGGTCATTTTGACCTACATTTCATACATGTGTGATTCTAGATCTGAGATACTAGAGCAGGCAGAGGAATAAAATTTTGTCAATAGATGCACCTTGGATAGTTATAAGTTTGTTGTTTGATAAAAGAGGGAGGGCAGGCACCGGTGAAGGTTACCCTACGATCGTTTGAGTGATCTGGGAAGCTGCCACCTTTTGAGCATCTACCACTGGCTTTTAGACCTTGGCGAAAAACTTGGTCTAGTCCCATTTTGACGAGTCGATGCTGCATATTGCTAGCACGAATTATAAGCGGTCCGAAGCCATCATTGTTCCCACTCATGCTGTACGGGTAAAGTCTAGATATCTCGAATTCCAAAAGCCACTGCGCCAGTTTTGTGTCAAAATATGCTTCACTGTGAATGGGGTTGCAGAGGAGATTTCCAGCAGGCGAAAAATAATTATGAATGATAATGTGTTGGTAAGGTGAGATGCAAACTTAAGGTAGAAGCAGGGGTTCAAATCCAATCGGAGACCTTGGTGGATTTTTCGATGCTAAAAGGTGTAAACAGATGGTTTTCATCACTGTTGGCATTTGGAATCGTATCTGCTACATTTGCAGCTCACCTTTCCAACACAAGCGCACGTTTTAAGTTAAGTCTTGCAATTACAAGCAGGGTGTTGCTGGAGTTAGGGATTCTAGATCATCCAACTATTGCTGGTTGTCATGGAAAATTCTTCGAAGTTATCCATTCTTTATCTTAGATTCTATTGGTAATTTGTTCTCAATCAGCTTTTACACTTATGTCGGTTTATGGATTTCCAAATTTTTTTACTTGATCTGCACTGAAGAGACATATGTTGTCGAAATGCGCATATGCAGAAACTAAATTCACAATAACCTCGGTATTTTGTTACTTAGACTACATAAAACTCGTCGAATGTGCAAAGTATTTCCCTGACGCATTGTTGCTCTTGAAATTGATGGGCAGGAACCCGAAAGTCTTTGACCAGAAGCAGGCACACAGTTTCAAAATAATGAGACCTCTGATTGAACGTCCATATATTTAAATAAAGCAATAATACTGTATGATTGAATGAGGGAATGACAAGGAACGGACAGCTGAGGAAGACTTGCTCTGTTCCGTGTTTAGAACCAGGATGTCGCAGTTCGTGTCTTCTATCGGCGATGGGCTCATGAACAAACTAATAAAATCGGATGCCAAGGGAAATGCATCTGGCCGGTCACAATTTTACCGGACCAGGGACAACCTGAAAAAGCACTTGAAGACTAATTTTTTAAAGGCCTGGTCGAAAGGCATCACCCGAGTCGAAGAAGGAGTTCTGTTATGCCAGGTACAAGAATACGAAATTACGCGACTCCATCTGCGACAAAGTCATGCTTGCTTCGCTCGACGCTATTCCAAAACCGCACTGCGCGAGAAGGCTTTGACTGTAGCATCATCGGAAACAAAGCATGATTCGCACTGGAAGTAGGATGAGCCAACCAAGCAATTGCACAAGCAAGTCAGAAGATGCAGCTGGTAGCTGTGTTGAATAAGTCTTAGGGTGCCGATCATGTTGATTTGAGTGCCTTCCCATGCGATAACGGTGGATACAAGTTCCTCTTTAGCATCATCAATGTCTTATCCATGTAAGACTGGCTAAAGCCACTTAAGGACAAGAAAGGGCAGACAGTGCAAGATGTCATCCAGTCCATCCTCAAAAATCCATGACGGACAAGGGAATATAATTCTATAACAAGGAGGTCAAGGGTCTTCTCTGGGATTGCAGCGTCGAACTCTACTACACCACCGATAACAAAAGAAGTCGAGCATTGAAGGGACTATGAGAAAGAAGATGTTCATGTAGTTCTCTGTAAACTCCATGAGCACCAATCTCCCCATCTTGGATGATCTGGTACTTCAAATCCACACTTCCAGACACCTCTCCATTGAAATGACTCTAACCGCCGGTAGCAAAAAGCAGCACGAGGTCGTCTTCTTAAGTCTTTACATTGACCCACTATCCATACAATCACCGCAATTTCATGGGATCGGCCGGTGCAGGTAAATGAAGGCATTTGAACTTATCATCTAGGATGTTCATCCGAGGCTGAATCTTTTCTGCTAGCTCTTGCCATTTTTTGGCATACTACCCCTTAGTGACCGGTTTGTTTGCTTGGTCATCTCTGTCAAATCGCATGATCCTGCATGTCAAGGTAGGTGTTCATCTTGCCACCATTGGTCGAAACTGTTAACGGTCAATCTTGTCTTGCACGGCTGCCTTGATAAAGCTATCATCTTCTGTATCTTCCGCGTCAGGTCCATCTTGAGATAATGAGTCATCCTTTGGATTTTCCAGCCTAGTAATGCGATGATCATTCTTCTTTAGATCTTGAAGTATGCATCGGGTGGTGACACGTTGCCTTTATCCAAATTATCCATTTATTTACAGAGAAAATACTATGTCGTCGAAGATCCAGTCGTCAGCAAACAGGTTCAGCACATGCAAGCGAAATTGTCCAAACACTACGTCTCCATGCCAACGAAGCTCATAACAATTGTATCGAATCTCCGGCTTCAGTTAGTGGATGATCTCGTCGAGTAGAGACAAGCCGTGGTGTCGAAGTAGATTTTGAGTTCTCCACTCCCGTGTCAGCATGTCTAGTGCGTACTTTGACCATCGCGATTGTCGTAGTTGAGGATGCAATACTCATTGGGCATGGGAATGGGTGGTAGACAATATATCATTAATACTCCAATGATTCGAGGGATTATAATGGCTGTTGCTGCCTTTTTCAGCTCTACTTTCGAGAGGGGCTTGTTTTAAAGAGTAATAATGTATAGGTATTTTTTTGCAATTTTCTGTCAAAATTGTTTCAAATTTAAATATGTGCAATTTCTTGTCATTTACTATATACAGTTGAAATTAAAACAACCGCGAAAAAATGAAAATTAAGTCCTAACAAAAATAACAACTTAAACGGTATTGCCCATGCGTATGTTGCGCATGACTTATTCCTTCAATAATCATACATAGTTGTCATAATCTCTTCAGAATCCTTAGACATGTCACTATCAATTGCGCTCTCGGCTAGCGATATCATCTCTTCCTTACCGAGAGACTTAAGTCTTGCAACTAGCAAATACATGTTCAGTCTGCTGCAGTGGTCGCAAGGCAAGAGCAGGAGATTAATCAACCCTTACTCTAACCATTGTACATCTTTCGTAAGATCATGTTTATCAGAAATTCAAGCATTAAATGTCCTGGAAACAGATCGTCGTGGTGATAGGGAAGAAATCTACTTATCATTTTCATCAGCATCTTGAATATAAAGACTTTAGATATTGTCGAAACCTAATGAGCTGTGACCCAGATTCATACTCATGATAAGGTATAGCTGGAGATTTCTGTAGTGAACAACTTACCTTTCATGGTTGAGTAGTGTCGGAATGAGCTTGTACACCGGGCAGTGGTTAGAACTCATTCTGTTGGAGATCGGATACTTATGATCGACAGAATATGTCAAGGTGGAGTCGATCTCCTCCGGCACCATCCACTTGAAGTCTTCAATTGGTGGAGCTCATCATAGACGTTGTTGGCGTCAAAGTACGTCAGGTATTTGAAGGGCTGGGCGACATTTAATTTTAAAAATCTGTCTTGTTCATGAATCTAAATTCATTGTATCTTTTTTTAATTTCCATTATCTAGTATAAAAATAAACAAAGGTGTGAAAACATTTTGAGACATCCACCAGCACCAGGTAAAACAAGTTAGGTATTGATTTAAATTATGATCACAAAAGAAATAATCACAACAACAGGTTCCCTACTAACGGGAGCGTGTCGAAAAAACGATGTTTTTGTATATTTGAAGATATTGAGTAAAAATTTAAGACTTTAGGTATCAGAAATGTCATGACGGAAAAATTGCTTTTGATTTTAGTAATAATAGTGAGAAGCACGATCTTCTGTTGGAGAATGATACAACAGTACGTTTAATCTAAATAGTTTTGCGTACGATTTTGCAGTTCATTCTTACTAATTTTCGATTTGATATTTAAGAATGCAAGTTGGATCTTCTGCTTTTATTGCAGGTTCGTTACTTCAATACACTGCAAAATACTTAAATTCAATTGAGGAAGTATAATTCCAAACCAGAGAACAACCTTTAGGACCATTTCTTGTGAAAAACTGCTTGCCACGGGTTTTTGGACGCTGTACGTTAAAAGTCAGTATAAATGAAAAAGAAAAAGCGTGATGTTCTATATTGTAGGACTAGGCTACGGTCCAATAAGTTATATCCATGTATAAGATTCACTTCTTTCATTGTATGTAGGGGAAAGTACCTTCACACTTTCGGGTCAGAAATTGGGCAAATTCGACCTTAAAACATAAACACAAACCAGTGTTAGTTACGTATTTTATATCTTGTATCTTTAGAAATACAAGCCATTATTATACGTTAGTATATGAACAGTGCTACTAAATTAAAAAAAAATAGAATAAAATTATTATTTTTTACCTTCTAATTACCGGTTAACAGGTTCTCAGACTATTGACTGGCAGTGTGGATATTTTTCCCGAACTTTTTTCTTGCTTTCCTATTGGATAAAAAATTGATGATAATTCAGAATCCTATGACACAATTTTTCTGAAATGAAAACTATGAGTGAACACTATTCACTTTGCAGCAGAATAAATTTTGTTGGTGAAAAAAGCTGTAATTATTCTGATTTAATAAGAACACAGAATTAAAAATAGAATTCTGGTAATGAGAGCATGTTTACTTAAACATGATTTGAAAATTGTGAATGTTGTTTTTTTTTGTTATTGTTGTTTTTTTTGTGTAATATAATACCTATAGAATGTTCATTTGTGATTCCCATTGGATAAAAGTTATGTTGACAATTCAGAATGCTCTGAAATCATTGTTTCAAAGTGACAACTCTAAACTAGCTATGCAAATTACAGTGTGCAGCAGAATAAATTTTGTTGATGAAAAAAGATGTCATTGTTTAAGTATGTAATAAGAATACAAAGTTTAGGAAAAATACTAGAAAGAGAATTATTATTTAAAGATGATTTAAAACTTGTAAACCTTGTGTTTTCTGTATAATAATACAGACTGTTTATTTGTGAATAGTAATTAAGTTTGTTGTTCCCTTGACCCTAACTATTGATTGGCTACGCCTCGGTCAAGAGTCAGGGTCTCGGGGGACAACACACTTGTTATTCCCCCATAACCAGTCAATAAGTATAAAATATTTTATGTTTATCGAGTGTTCTAATTTTTGACTTTAGTGGTACTAATTCTATTTTTATCCATATTCATACATTCGTATGATCAATAGTACAGGTGTACTCGTCGAGACGCCATGAAATTGCCAGGCTAGGGCAGGTAAATATTTCGCTATCATAACGTCATGATACATCATTTATGTGTGTTTTGCAATAATATTGTCCGGCCTTACAATTCAACACCATTGAGTGATAGTGGGAGTATACACATTTTGCTTTACTTGTTTGTTGTACACAATGGCTGGGTTTTAATGTCAATTATTTATTTATTTAAATCGAATTTAATTTGACCGATCACACTTATGTCTTCTCAGGTATATATTGTTTTAGATATTCATACATTTTACCCCAGTTTTAAAGGGGTTCACACTGCTAGTGCTTTAGTTTTGTGGCGTTCTTGTTCATTTTTATTAGCTAACCTGGCTATGCCAGGTCGAGCTTTTGCAATCACTTTGCGTCCGTCGTCCGTCCGTAAACTTTTCATTCAAAGATCTTCTCCTCTGAAACCACTGGGCCAATTAAAACCAAACTTAGCCTCAATAGTCCTTGGGTGGTCCCCTTTCAAAATTGTGTCGCTCAGGTCTGTACGTCATCCAAGATGGCCGCAAGCTGGGACCAAAATTTAACATTGGACCCTATGGAAAAAATGTTTCAAATTCTTTTTCTCTGACACTACTGGGCCAATCGGAACCAAACTTGGCCACAATAGTCCTTTGGTGGTCCCTTACAAAAAAGTGTTTTTTTAGGTCCGCCAGATTTCCAAGATGGCCGCCAGCGGGAAACATAGTTTTAACATTGGACCCTATGGGAAAACACTTTCAAAGATCTTCTTCTCTGAAACTACTGAGCCAATTGGAACCAAACTTGGCCACAATAGTCTTTGGGTGGTCCCTTACAAGAAAGGTGTTTTTCAGGATCGCACTACATTCAACATGGCCGCCAGCGGGGGACATAGTTTTAACATTGAACCTATGGGAAAACACAATCAAAGATCTTCTCCTCTGTAACTACTGGGAAAATTGGAACCAAACTTGGCCACTATAGTTCTTGGATGATCCCTTACAAAAGAAGTATTTTTAAGGTCTGCTCGAATTCCAAGATGGCCGCCAGTGGGAAACATAGTTTTAACATTGGAGCCTTTGGGAAAACACTT
The DNA here is from genome assembly GCA_002080025.1 of Modiolus philippinarum. NCBI lineage: Eukaryota > Metazoa > Mollusca > Bivalvia > Mytilida > Modiolidae > Modiolus > Modiolus philippinarum. The sequence continues at coordinate 29,788 of MJUU01037708.1, forward strand.
TCAAAGATTTTCTTCTCTTAAACTACTGAGCTAATTGGAACCAAACTTGGTCACAGTAGTCCTTGGGTGGTTCCTTACAAAAAGGGTGTTTTTTTAGGTCCGCGCAATTTCCGAGATGGCTGCCAGCGGGGAACATAGTTTTAACATTGGACCCTATGGGAAAACATTTTTTCAAAAATCTTCTTCTCTGAAACTACTGAGCCAATTGGTACCAAACTTGGCCACAATAGTCTTTGGGTTGTCCCTTACAAAAAGGTGTTTTTCAGGATTGCGCT
>MJUU01037708.1:37905-50959 GCA_002080025.1 Modiolus philippinarum
GTATTTACTTTTTAAAACGTTTCTCGTCTTTTTCATTAAGTCCATCAGGCTCAAGTGATCTGAGCTGGTATATCCAAAATCTCTCTCTGAGTTTTCGGGCTTCTTTGTCCCAAGATGAATTACATTCAATGATCTGAAATGTAATGTCCTCAAACCGATGCCCAGTTCTTAAAAAATGCCTGGTAAGAGGACAGTCCCTTTCTTTCACACTGAACGAACGATGATTGTTAAATCGTTTGTTGAAGTTGTCCCCCGATTCCCCAACATACTGTAGTTTGCAAGACTGACATGTGAGGACATAAACAGTGTTTTTAGACTTACAGTTCGAGTCTGCATAAATGGTGTATTGTTGCCCAGTAACAGTACTAGAAAATGTTTTTTCGGTATTGGCAGCTCGGCAGCAAGCACAGTTACTTCTACCGCAAGGCCTGTAGCACCCTGTTGTTGATTGAGGCTTTTTTGAAAGTTTAGCTGTAACAAGGACGTCTTTTATATTTCTTGGCCTACGAAAAGATGTTAACGGTGGGGCTTTAAAGATTTTAGTCAAACAGGGATCATTTTCTATAAGGTTCCAGTGTTTACGTATAACTCTTGGGATCGGCTTTAGGTCTGGATGGTATGTAAGTACAAGGGGAATTCGTTCTGTTGCATTTTTTTCTTTGTACTCCAGAAGATTAGCTCTGTCAATATTTTTTACCTTCTCAAAAGATGTTGAAATATTTTGGTCTTTATAACCACGTGCAACAAGATGGCTTCTGAGTTCGCCGAGTCTGTGGTTTTGTTTTTGTTCCGTTGAACAAATTCTTTTGATGCGGACTGCTTGACTGAAAGGGATGCTTTTAGCACAGTGAGGTGGGTGGCAGCTACTCGGAGAGAGAAATTGGTGCTTGTCTGTCTTTTTAGTATGGAGATCAAATGTCATGGTTCCGTTTTGTAAAATTGTGGTGGTGTCCAAAAAACAAATTTTATCCGTTGATGACTCGGCAGTAAATTTGATAGTAGGATGGAACTCATTACAATACTGCAAAAACATTTCAAGTTGTTCAAATGTTTCATTCCACTTGAGATCTATGTCATCAATAAAATGGAACCAAGACATTGGTCTGCATGGGGCATTCGAAAGGAGGCTTTATATATATACTTTTAGTAATGACATATACTTTACCCAGCGGAAAGGGAGATCTTGAACTTACTTTAAGACGAACGTTTCTCATCATTTTTGGAGGGGAAATAATAAAGTCAAAGTTTTTCGGTTTTATACAATGTCTGCTCCATATTCTGATTTTTGATACCATTAATAGTTTGATAAGACAACATTAACTAGAATCAATCAATCAAGATGAGGAAAAACTCTAGATAGGCTGCTTTATTGAATTGTCTGTTTCTGCATACCCACGTCCGTATACTTACATTCTCTGATTTTACCTTTCTATTTATATTCTATCTATGATTTGTTCTCTATCAGCCTAAGCATATATTTTGGTTGATGGATTTCCATGTTTTGATTTGTTCTGTACTGAAGAGACATTAGTTGTCGAAATAGCCATATGCAGAAATTAAATTCACAGTAACTTCGGTGTTTTCTTATCTATTGTTACTTGGCCTATACCTCTATGGACTGTCAGTCCGTAAGTCTATTGACCAACTCAGCAGTCAGCACTTCGATGCACCCCCCCCCCCAAAAAAAAAATAATAATAATAAATAAAAACGGTTTTATCGGAAGTTTGCAATATCTAAATTGAAGAGAATTTTGTTTATAACAAAGAAGTATCTCCCTTTTGCCTGTTCTTTAGCTCTGTTCTCATCTGATTTTGGCTTTCTATTTAAATCCCTTGGTTATTTGTTCTCTATCTATATATTTCGGCTTATGGAATTCCAAATGTTTTTTGTCTGATCTGTACTGAAGAGAAATAAGTTTGGACGCAATTAAACTCTTAGTTACTTCCGTATTTTGTTGTTCTTCATTAAATTCTTAGTTACTTCCATATTTTGTTGTTCTTCATTAAATTCTTAATAACTTCCGTATTTTGTTCTTCATTAAATTCTTAGTTACTTCCGTATTTTGTTGTTCTTCATTAAATTCTTAGTTACTTCCGTATTTTGTTGTTCTTCATTAAATTCTTAGTTACTTCCGTATTTTGTTGTTCTTTATTAAATTCTTAGTTACTTCCGTATTTTGTTGTTCTTCATTAAATTCTTAGTTACTTCCGTATTTTGTTGTTCTTCATTAAATTCTTAGTTACTTCCGTATTTTGTTGTTCTTCTTTAAATTCTTAGGTACTTCCATATTTTGTTGTTCTTCATTATATTCTTAGTTACTTCCGTATTTTGTTGTTCTTCATTATCACGGTTTATAAAACCGCGATCTTTTCTTCCGAATATATTTTTCTGTATATACTGAAAACACACAGGACATCATTGTGCATTTCATTTGGCGGGTCTGTGGTAAAGAATACATCCATCATACCAAAAGTTGTCTTCATGGAAATTTTGTAAAGTTCCGGAAGTTACACAAGGTTAAAAATAAATTATCTTAGAAAAGGCTGTGGAGGGAAATTAGTTTTACTGGTAACACAGATGCTTGGGGAAGAAAACGTTGATTCTATACCACTTAAAAACATTTGAAATAATGCTTCAATCATAGTTATAAATAAAACCATTACTACTAATATTAATTGAACACATACAGAGAGCATACACCTCAAGTATGGGTAACCCTTTTATGGACTCCTTACTGAATCAGACACAAATTATGCCATAAATTCACAAATAAAGGTAGACAGAGTAAATGTACATGAGACATAATCCTACATATAATGATAGCATTCAGCAAATGAAATAACAAAATATTTTATCGAGTTTGCCCCGATCAACTGAATGTCGAAGAAATTCCCCATTTAACCAAACTGTCACATTTTGATATGCAATTTCGGGTCCATAACACATTTTTTACAATGTCTTACTTGATTTTCTTTTTTCTCTTGTTGTGACATAAGTGTCCGCCTATAACCTGAAAGCTTCTTGTGCATCAAGTACAGTCCTCCTCCAAACAGAGCAGCACCCACTGTTGATACACTACACACAAACGCTATTCCTGAAATGATAACAGAATTCAAAATTGATTTTTCTTTGCGATTGATTGAGTTTTTTCTAACGTCTTAAACGACGGATTTGTTTTAAATTGATTGGTTGCCAACTTTAAGAGGTAAAATAGAATATACTTTAAAAAAACCAATAGGCCTGGAAAATGATATTTACTTTTTTTCAAAAATCAATATGCTTGCATACAGCAACTACAAAGAAAATAGTTCTTCTACATGTTGCCTTTCTATCCTTCAAAGTTTTGCCTTTAGTTGATTTCAGCTAAACCATGTACGACTTGGGTACGGTTTACTTAGAGTTGGAAATAATATCTCATGTACGCAAAGTACCTTTTATGTGAATTTAAAAGAGGTAATTTTAATGAAAGATGATAAGTATTCCCTTCCATCTTGTCTTTGTGATAGCTAAATAATTTTCATTCGTATTTTCGTGTCTACATGCTTTCATTTTTAAAGATCTCAAATTCTATGTAAAGCTGATGCGGTGCATATTGTCGACATTTACCAAAAAAATCTTTTAAATCCATGTCTGTGAATTCCAACATAACTGGTAGTAAATTTGCTATATATTCATTTACCTTTTACTTATCATCTCTGAAACAATTTCAGTCATTCAAATTCTAAAATATTATCTTTATTTTTTTCAATATGATTATGTAAATATTGAAATGTTACTGTCAATATCAAATATCTGACAGAATTGACATACGAAATACAAATGTAATTTACGACGATTTCGGTTTCTGTTTAAAAGTAAAAAAGGCATACTGCCTTACGATCTTGGCGTTAAAAAGTTCTTAAATTGGAGTATTTCTACTGCATAGCAAGTAATATATACTATGCTATGATGTCCGTCTCATTTTTCTTCGTCAATAACACATCTTCAAATTGCTGAGTAACTAATGAATGTTTTTAAACATCTTTGAGTTTATGGTCCTCCAAATGTTTAGATTTTATCTGCACTGATGAGACATAAGTTGTCGAAATGGCCATATGCAGAAACTAAATTTATATTAACCTCGCTATTTTGTTATTTATTAATATGATATTATTAATAGTGTTAAAATGTAGTAGAAAAGTGCATAGCTCTGTCCTTAGCATATTTTGGCTTTCTATTTTAATCCTTTTGTTATTTGTCTTCTTTCAGTTTTTTACACATCTTTCAGTTTAAGGATTTCCAAATATTTTGATTAGATCTGCACTGATGTGACATAAGTTGTCAAAACAGCCATATTAGAAACTTTACAATAACTTCAGTATTTCGTTATTAGTTCAAAAAATAACTTACAGTGAATTTAATTTCTGCATATACGCATTTAGACAACTTGAAGACCATAAACTCAAAGATGTTTAAAAACTGATAGAGAACAAATAACCAAATGATCTTAATTTAAAGCCAAAAATCAGCTAAGGACAGAGCTTTGCATGAGGGAGATACTCTTTAGTTTTCAACAAATTTTACAAAAAAAATTAGATATTGGAAGGTTCCGAAAGGGTTTCCAATTTATGCATGTATCTAAAATGTCTTGAAAATACTTTTATACATTAAAATATATTTTTAAATACATTGTACAGTCATTTTGTTCATCCAAAAATACCTTCCGTGGTAGGTCCATCCTCATATTCTGTACTTGTATTATCAGCTAGAATAAAAGATCAAACGCTTGAACGTTGTAATATATACTAATTCTTTTTTTCTCCTACATGTTCAAAATTAAATGACTGGATATATAAAAGTTCACTAGATATAAGATGATAAAATTTCGAATAAAATAGTATGAATACGTGTATAATATAAAAAGAGTTAGTATCCTGGCTTTAATAAGTTGCAATGAACAAAACAATCACCAATAAGCAGCGAACTATTTTAAGCATTCATTATAAAATCAATAAAAATTATAAAGTTACAAATCCGAGATCCATTGATATTGAAATGATTTACTTTACTTTTCTCACCTTTGAGATACAACAGTTCCTATTGTTAGTGGTGTGAGATTGCCCTGTCTTATACCCCCGGGGTACAAGACAACTCACACGGGACTCTTCCCGGTAAAATATTTCAAGCAATATTCAGAATTCTTTACTCAATAAATTCTCACCGGTGGCCACAAGTATATTTAGTCCACGTATTATAAAATTGTTATATATATATTATTTGATGTAAAAATTTAGCCAACGCCTGACCGGTGTGATAAAAATATTTCTCATCTCTAGAGATAGAAACTCACGAGAAATTTCCCGCCAAAACTATTCAGAACATAATCCTCGGTGTTTTATATTATGCCATTAAAGAAAAATTTTCTAGAACTTCAACACGTTAATTATGAAATTTCTCACATCTTGTTAAATAAATTTTGAAATGTTTAAAAACCCGGCGAGCCTCGTTTTCAAACATTTGCAAAATTTATTCAACTCGATTTCATAATCAACTTAGTCCGCGTTATAGAAACTATATTTCTCCCACCTCTGACATGCAATCCATTGTTTTCGTGGTTAAAGATTTTTCTGACTTACACAGGGTGGGGGAGTGTAAGACAAGCTAGACGCGTATATTCCCGCTAGTTTTTAAATCAGATTAATATATACAGCTTCGTCCATATGAATCGAAAAGTATATAATTGAAAGTATTATATAGTATATTGACTACCTTAAAACGGCAAAAATTTGAATTAAAATACATCAAAAATGCCTAAATCGTTGCCACCGAAATAACCCCGAACTCGGACGCGTGCTCCACGCATTATGACGTCGTGAAAAGGGAAGTAATTCGTGGATGTCAACAATGGCGTTTCGACGGTGATTTGTTTGATTTTTTGGATGCTGAGGGGGAGAAAAATAATCAAAAACCAATGAGAGGGTCAGACAAAAAAAATCTCAGACACCCTCGGATAAGATTTCAAGCGTCTCAGATTCAGCAAGCATCGTCCGAGTACTTGAAATCTTACCTTTGTGCGTCTGCGATTTTTCTGTTTAACCCTCGCCCTGGTGTAAGATTCTTATAGTCTTGCACTTTCACTAGTTTTAGATTGCTTTAATCTTTTAACGAAAGCCTTACAAGGGACGGAAGGACGTTCACCATGTGACGACAAAATTTTGTTGTTGATCTAGAAAAGAACAAAATGCCTCCCGATTGAAATGTCCCATTTAGAAATATCTGTTTTTAGAGATGATCGCATGGGTCGTTTAAAATAAACAACTCACGTTTGGCTTCATTTGTAGTTTCTTCTGTTTGTAAAGTTTCAGTTTCTCTTGTCGTTGGTTGAACAGCTGTTGATAATCCAGGTTCTGCAGAGTTTCCTAAGATAAATGAGCAGATTTATTTCCTCTAATAAATAATTTCATAAATTCATAAAAAAAGTGTTTGATATTAAATGCCATATTGTACACATGCAAGGCCATTCAATTAGCATTCATTACTTTTTGTAACGATTTCCAATGCTGACAAACACTTTTATGAACAAAACAACATGAAACTTAAAAAAAAACTAGAAGTGTTATTCCTCGCTCACTTTGGATGGATATTCGAATGCTTTGGAAGGGTATGCATGGAATGAACCCCTAATTGCATCGTTCCATAGTGCTGCATTGTAATTATTCTTTATTCCTAAACTATAAACAATATTTAGTTTACTAACAAAACATATTTTATGGTTTAACGTTATATTCATTTTCAGTTGGCTATGTTTTTTTTGCAGTATCTAGGTTCACATATTTTGTTTGAACAATTATGACGTCACACAATTAAAATTTCATTGTTATATCACGAGACGGTTGTTATATCACGAGACGACATAATTTTGATTAAAACATTTTATTTAAAATTCCCAGTGACTCACACAACCTACAGACCTTACAATAGAATTTACGTGTTACTGTGAACACTCAGAAGCATTGACCTGACTTACACCTGTTATTATACATTCATAGAGTCATTTACCGGACTTACAGACCTTATATATATTAGAACTTACGTGTTACTATAGACACTCGGAGGCACTGACTTGACTTACACTTTTTATTATAAACTCATGTAGTCATTTACCGGACTTACAGACCTTATATTAGAACTTACGTGTTACTGTGAACACCCAGGGGCACTGACCAGACTTACATTTATTATTATAAGCTCATGGCGTCATTCACCGGACTTAGAGGCCTTCCAATAGAATTTACGTGTTACTATGAACTCTCAGAGGCATTGACCAGACTTACATTTATTATTATAAACTCATGGAGTCATTTACCGGACTTAGAGGCGTTACAATAGATCTTACATGTTACTGTGAACACTCAGAGCCATTGACCAGACTTACATTTATTATCATCAACTCATTGAGTCATTTACCGGCCTAAGAAGCCTTACAATAGAACTTAAGTGTTACTGTTAACTCTCAATGGCATTGACCAGACTTACATTTATTATTATAAACTCATAGAGTCATTTTCCGGACTTACAGACCTTCCAATAGAATTCACGTGTTACTGTGAACTCGCAGAGACATTGACTGGACTTACACTTGTTATTATAAACTCAAGGAGTCGTTTACCGGACTTACAGACCTTACAATAGAACTCACGTGTTGGATGTGATAGTTTTTTAGTTTCTTCAGCTGTTAAAGATGTAGTTTTGACTGTAGTTGGTTGGTCAGTTGTTGTAATTGCATTATCTTTTGAGTAACCTGAAAGTAATAATTATACTTTTATTATTTTTTTGTTTATAGCTCACATTTTATTATGATTTTGGTTTATCATATTTATTGAATAATATTGGTTTTAAAGTTTTTTTATTTGTTTTTTTCTCTGATTATTGCATTTTTGCATGTACGACGAATCTATTTGTAACTCTCCATGTAGCTAAGTACACTCCACATTCTTTTGTGATTTGCCAGCTGCCGTTTTTGGGTGGAGCTAATCAAACATGGGTCAGAGCAGTAAACATTTAACGATCAACTTTACACTAGAATTCAAACATTTCTTTGCTTGTTTTAGACTTCGATTTGTCTCTCTTGCAGTGTAGCGTCCGTAAAAAAGACAACCCAGTGCGCGAATATAATAATCATTCATGTTCTAAAATGTGAGAATGGACAATTCCACCGAAAGGTTCACATTTTCAAGTCAGAAAACGAGGCTTGCCGAGTTTATGATGATAAGATACATTATGTGAACCCGAGGATGGAATTGTCCTGTCCCACATTTTTGACCATGGCTGATTATTTTTCTCACATTTCTCGCCCAAATATCAAAAGGAATAAACACTGCAAAATAAATTCAATATTTGAAAAGATCGTGTGCGTTTTGGTTTTGTACCAAAGATGAATTTCGAAGTTGTCATGTCATTCGAGCGAAGTTGTTTTCTGGCGTATAGCATTGTGACGCGACGTTATTTGCATTTTTATGTCACGGGAGGTCATGTGATGTAAGATTAAAATAATCTTGCATAACGTCAGATTAAAGATCGGGATATCTTTCACAAGTGTAAGAAATTTTGTCTTTTCTCGAGTGGAGTATAGCGGAACGAGAGGAAAAGACGTAGAATTTCTTACACGAGTGAAAGATGCATGAATCTCACACGGGTGTCTCACACAGAATATATGCATCCGAAATGTAAAGAAATGTGAGAAATGAGTGCTCTATAAACATTTCAGTTATGGGTACTTGTGCTTGAAAGCTTTTCTCATATGGATGCACTGTCATACTTTCAAATTTTGACATTTTTATTTTTTGCACTACTAAAATTGTTATTCTAGCCACGTGTTTATTGTGCCCACATCTAATGATTTTATCATGCCAAGTGCTCTTACTTTTGAATCGATGAGTGCCCTGTTGATGTAAAGTGTTGTGATAGTCTTATGTTAGTCTTTTTGTCCGGCAATGGATGACAGCGATTGTATGAACATTTTACCAATTATTTTTATGTTTGTTGACACCTCTGCATTCATTTATGATGTAGAGCATGGATGTAGCAATGAATTCCACTCAAACCGGTGCTAGGGGCCGTCTTGGATTTACTATGAAGTATGAACAAAGCACATTTTTGAAGGCTTCATGGTGGCTTCAAGGTGAAGAACAACAATAAAAACGTTGATCCATTGCTCTGTTTTACAATTATTTGTAGAGCCTTTGTCTAATGTGCATTTACTCAATATCCCTTCTTTGCTTAAAAAGTAAATGCTGTCTAAAAACCATTCCAGAAACGAATTGGATACGTTGTAGACATGCAGTGGATATGGTCCTAAAACAATTTCAGGCATGAATTGGTTGTTTTTTTACACAAAAAGGAACTTGAAATTAGTGGTCATAATTACTGAAATGGAAGCGTCATTTGTGTATTGCAAGTTCAAATATTTAAAATGTTACACCTTATTTTAGCAAATTTGAAAATTGAAACTTTGAGAAATCGATATAAAGGGTAAAATTACGAACTACCCGTCTAAATTTAACAATAATTTTTTTAAGATTTTGTTACAGGTCTGTTGGTCAAATGAAATCCCTAGTTGCATGAGCTTTTTCTTAATTTTAGGGAGTACCTTCAAGCCACTTGTATATAAAATGTGACAAAATCATCGCTACGGCATTGCTATTTGGATATGCTATGGTCCCCTCTTTCCAATGATGTATAATGTAGGCTTTGATCATTCCGTTAACCCAAAGTCGATTTTTTATCTATATATGACAAAGATTCCCTTATGCAAATATATTTAAACTCACAATATCAAATAAACAAACTTTGCAACTTAGTTGTATTTTTTACTCAGTATTGGGATGAATATTTCATTTCACCTTCCAATAGCAGCTGCTGTATAGCTGCTTCCGGACACTGCCGTCATCGAAGAGGAGGTTTGGAGCGCTATCACACCGTTTTTACTCACCAATTCATTTGAAATGCCTAACCCAAGTAAGGACCATTTCAGTAATTTTTTTTTTCGTTGGTTTTGCACCTGCTTTTTTTCTTTTCACTGCGGATTTCGGCAAAGTTTTCGGCAAAATGCCGCAAAGTTGGCAAAAAAAGGTTGACAACTTCGGTTATTTTGTTATTATCCTAATTCCTTAATGCATTAACATATTTTGTGTTACTTATACGAAAAGTTATAGGGAGATCATCAAAGCAGGAAGCACTTTGTCCTGATTTTTTTTCTATCTGTAAATTGTGCACATTAGATCTCATGATTGAATATCTACTTTGTCCTCGTATATAGATGTATTTAGTGCAACGACAACATCTCTAGAATAAAAGTAAGCAATGGGCTGCTATTGCGCGTTAAGTTGTTACAGTTTTTATGGCCATCACATAAATTTACACAAACATTAACCTGGTGACAATAAAATAATATCAAAAGAAGAAATAGAATGGCACAGGTGCAATACTTATATTAAAAGACAGACAAAGGTTTATTTTGAATGGACAATTTAAAATATTTATTTAGATCATTCCAAATTAGATACCCTGTCATGGAATAAAAGCGAAAAGATTGAACCGTTGGGTTCAATTGAGCGGACAAATTTATTTTTCGAACCACTATTTTAGCACTAGCGGGGTTAATGCATTATTACTTTTGTAAAATTATACGAAACATTTGGACTGTTTTGGCATTTCAGTATTTGTATATTAATTCTGTAGTCTAGTATTTACTATATCATTTAAACATGAGAACGAAATCTGCTTCAAAAAGATTATGTTTGGGTTACTCATTGTAAGTTATAATCATGACGTGTACATATGCATTTGCTGAGATAGGGCGAGGGTAATTCAGATATTGGATGGGTATTTGCGCAAATAGATGGAATACACAGTTTGCATACAGATTTATTGTATGTGTTTTATGTATTTATAAATAATCTCAAAAGAAACCTGAAATATATATTTTCACTATTAAAAATTATAGCTGCCCACCATATCCAACTTCCGCTTTAATTTATTCAAATTGTTCATATTTGAACCCCAGCACTCTACTCTATTTCTACGCTACCAAGAATGACTTGATAAATTTTTTAAGCTTTATGAACAAATGCAACTTTTAAATATTTGAAATTATTTACACAATCAATGCAGACTGGTCCTGTTTCGTTTTTAATTCAATTCAATTATCGGCACGAGTTTTGAAATGGTATATTGTACAGAATAAAACATTGCATTGGAAAATGCTTATGTTTAATGATTATAAGGCCATTTTTTATATAAAAAAAGTATAACACAAACAGAGTAAAGTCGCAACTGCTATAAAGGTCACCTCGTTTAAGTAAAAACTTGTCTTATCAAGTCACTTAGTTTTTGTCCTGTTGTAGTTATAGCTTTGTATTCTGAACCTCAATTAAAAAGGTCTTATTAGATCAGATTGTTTGGTCCCAATGGTGACATTTAAAAACACGTTTGACTGTATATGAACTTCGATCACATGGCATTTGTTGCCGTTCTTATTGGTTTATTTCATTACAATGTGTATAGATATAATTCATGAATACTAGAAAAACTGTCCAAAAAAAATTCAGAAAAAAAATCAAAACAAATCAGATTTTGATAAAGTTGTTTCACAATGGCAATATCACTGAACATTCTGTGAAAGTTTCTGAGAATGCAAAGCAGTGGTCTAGGAGGAATTGTCGCAACAAATTTGTGTACATTTATGCAGATGAATTAACGGACGAATAACGGACGGACAGACACTACGATCACTATATAGCGCCCCGCTAAAGCGGGGGTACAAAAGGTAAAATATGAGTAAGTACTATTAGCGGTGTATGCTAAATAAATGGGTCTTTTTAAGATAATACAACATGTAATTTATTTCAACTGAGAAAGGATTTTTCTACGTACTTCTACAAAAACTCATGTTTTTCACCCATAACTCTGCTTGTTCCTGTTCATTTGAATTCCTCCGTCTTTCTTCGTCCGATATTCCCTGTTCTTCTATCGGTCTGTCATAGCTGGCCCCTTTCATTTCAACATAATTAGGTTCTATTACAACCTGCACAACTGTGCCATTTGCCAATGAATTTGAAACCCATTCGTACAAAATGCAGTCGTTGTCTACAAACCAATCAAATTTTCTAAAAATATAAACGTTTGAAACTCTTCTAGTCGAAATGCAAAAAAGCACTTAGGCTTCTTGCAATCAAAAAGTTTTTTTTTATTTAAACAATTAAAGTTTGAAGGCAAAATATCCGCAAAGTAAATGTTCATCATATTCAGATTTTCATTATCAATAATGTTGTTTTGAAACATCTCGTTTAGCAAAAAAGACAGCCTGTTTTCCGTGAGAAATGAGACTGGACTATTTGACAAGATAAATCTGATACCATATGATTAAGATATCAACTGGACTCAAACAAATCTTATTAGTTAATTTCCTGAACGGCATATTTTGGCGGTGAAATTTGACTGTTCCTTCTTCACATGACGTGCTTACAGATCTTTTTCATCAGAGAGAGAAAAGGGGAAGGAACATTGAGAATAATATGCTTATATGAAACAACAAAGCTTTTAGCAAATACAGACGAAACTAGTGAACCATGTCAGGGAAGAACAGCGCTAACATACGAGAGGGGGACTATTTTTTTTTTAAATGGTAGTTTTTGCTATAGTGTACGCACGACAAATACTAATATACTCCTTATAAGAAATAAAGTGTGGACACCACAAGTTCAAAACCATATTTTCCTTCAATTGACCTTACGATCTTTTGTTACCGTTCAAAACTCTTAATATTCCTAAGCGATTCCTCTTCATGTTTTTTTTTGTAATTTCAAAGCTTGATGGTATACTATAACAAAAAATTAATAGTAAAAAAATATAGAAGGTATACGGGAACAAGGGTAAATGACCTCTAAAAATAATTCTTATTGTCTACATCTTACAGAGAGAAACATTTTGAGTTCTATTTTCAGTTGTTATTTTTCGTCATTTAAGTATTTTACTCATTTTTGTTATTTTTTTGGGGGGAAGGGGGGGGGGGGG